>VZRQ01003569.1:1343087-1595842 GCA_013397975.1 Machaerirhynchus nigripectus | reverse complement strand
TGTATATATAATGCTGCACAGCTGTCAGAAATAGAGCTTGGCAAAAAGGTAAAATATTTTACATTTAAAATGACAGGCTTATGATTTTTTTTTCAAAATGCAGCTCCCATTGTTTGATGAACATTTTAGTGTGAAATTTAGAGTGCTTAAAATCAGTGGTAAAAGCCTGATTGACTTCTTTCATTCAGCAGTTCTCTTTTCTCTTCAAGACCTCTGTCAAACACTTTACCTTCAATGTCTTATAAGTGGCCCTAAATTCTCCAAATCAACAACACTTGTTCAGTCAAGTAAGATTTTCTCATATCCCAGGATTCACCTGTGAAACATGCATACAGGCCAGAGCCAGGAATTTGGTTTTTCGAAGGTGACTACAGACTCAAATTTGACTTTGCAGCAGGGAAGATCAAACCTTTTTTTCTGTATTTGGAAGTGGGGAAACAGAACAGACAGTCCTAAAATGGTAATGTACTTCCAAAGTCTTAGTTTGGTTCTTCTCTATTGCTTGGAACTTGTGGAAAACATGACTGGGCATTTCATGAACACTTCATTTTCAAAGGTACCTACATTGATACATAGTGCCATATGTAGGTATATCAGCCATGAGCAGTGAGAAGATTGAAGGTCACAGGAGCTCAGTAAACCTGAAGGGCATGATACTGTGAGTGCTGTGGTACAGATGGGAGCTTCTGTTGGAAACCTACTTCTTGGATCCTGCTTCAGAAAAAGAGATGCAGACGTTTACTTCTTCTATCCCAGTTTGGCCCTGTAGGTCATAATCTGCTGTCCTTTTAAAAAAAGTGACCTTTTATGGGGTTCCCAGTTTTTCATGGTTCCACTATCAAGTTAATATATTCCCAGAAAGTACCTATAAAATTTCATCATATGATTTATTTTGATAGTCAGTATGCAACCATGGCATGTGCTGGCTCAAATATATTTTGAGGTGTTCTGAGGGCCCTGAACTAGCTTATTCAGTACATCTGTGAAGGTCTGATTTATTTCATACTAGCTGATCTGAGTACCAGTACCAGTTTGACGAGGGAAACAAGGAACTCTTGTCAAAAAAGCAAATTAACCTGGACTGCACCGAGCTTCATCCATGACACTGATACTGGAAACAAATAGTTTAAAAGAAAAGTTGGAAGTGTATACAGTACTGCTGTTGCTGCAGTGAGTCTGTCCCTTTAGCTATGCTTCATCCAGTGGCTAGGAAATATTTCACTTTTAAACCCAGATTTCAGGCTCACTCCCAGCTTTTGTCTTGGTTTAAAGTAAGTGATGTATTTTACCTTTCTGTGTCCTTCCCATTAATCCCTAAGCCATTTATTCCATGGCATACTACACTCTCTTAGTATAGAGAGTCACGTTATCATGTGATTTCTTGGCAAGGCCAAATAATAAAGTTCTGCACTACTTTGCATACAAAAAGTCACACACAAAGACTGACGCTTGAAAGAGCAGTTTATGCAATTGTCAGCCCTTTAAACAGACAGAGGACTGACAGCTTAAAGGCTTGCAAAGCCTGATTGCAGTCCGTGCCTTCAATTTGCACAATGGCACTAATAAAGGATATGAGACCACAGTAGAAAATGGATCCTGAGAGGTCCTGACATGTTTGTTTCCAGGTAAATTTTCAAAGGCTCCTATGTGGGGGTGTAGGATGGAAGACACTGTCTGAAATGTCCAAGATTACAAGTTGCAATATGAAATCACAGGAACTAGAACAGTATACTGTGAAGATCCAACCAGCATGGAACGGATTAGCCTTTTAAATGAAACAAACGCAACCAGAAGCATATTATTCCAACTCCAAAGTTCCTGCAGGATACACACTTGACAAAAATCTATCTAGTGAAATTTTATTTACATTTCCAAAAGAAGCACATCATCCAGTCCTGAAAATGGACTTATTTTACTGTTTCTATGGCAACTCTTTGCCTTTCAGAGCTACCAAATGAAATGAATGGTGAAAAAACACTTTGTATGGTAAACTGATTCCTTGTTCTTCATCCCATATATGCAGCACTGCTTCACTTAAAGGTGCTAAGTGGTTTAGCTTGATCATGTTTCTAAATAGATATTTGTACTGTTTTCATATAGAACATTAATCCTAAACCATGAACATCTGAGGCCTTAATAAAACGCTTTTAACAAGTTTTAGATTTATGTCTGTAACTAAGTCTTAATTTTGATCGCATCGTAAGTAAAAACGTCTTTGCAGACCATCTGTCAAACAGCCCGATTTTTTAAATACTCTGATAATCTTGGTGGGGCCATATATTGTCCACTTCTGAGCAAACATTAACTAATTATTCCAAATACGACTACACAAATGGAGTATTGTTGTGGCTGCTGTGGTCTAAAGTCACAGGAGAAAAGAAGTATTAGAAACCGTGTCCTTTTTTTTAACTTAGAAAAGCTGAAAAGTATACAAACACTTCCTCATGTCTGAAACAGAACCCGCAGATTCAATAGCTTAACTGGGTTATATAATTCATTTTTCTCTGAAGTGGATGTGATTTTTATTTGTGCTTTCTATGGGATCCTATTTAAGTTAGCTTGAGCTTTTCCATTTGTCACATGATTTAACATAGAAATGTCCTCGTGGTGGTTATTCTTCTCTTTCTGTAGTTGTTCTTCAAGTGCTCCATGATCCCATTATTTTCTATAAGTTCATCTTAACAGTTGCACTAAACTTTCCTGTCTTTTATCCCTGTCCCATTCTTATGGTGAAAGGCCAAGGATATTTTAGATCTTGGTAGGAACATTAAATGAAAGAAAGAATTCAGCCAAGAGGCTTTAATTGAAAACTGCCCCAGGAAGAAACTGAGGAAACTGAATCAGTTTCTGCATTTTTCTCTTAAGAAAGAGAAACCAATTTGAAAGGTTTCAAGTATGGAACATTTGAGGGAAGAGGAATGATGTAGCAAATTTATATGAAGAACATCTCATTTTGGAGAAAGGACCCCTTCTTGCACAGTTCCAAGCTGATAAACTGACACGTGACAATTCTATTGTGCAGACATTTTTTAATGCAGAGCCAAAGATACAGAGGAAAGAATACTTGTATCAGAAATGGGTACATCACTGAAGTTAGCTCACACCTCTTCGTAGGTGCCATAGGATCCCTGGTCAGGATCTAGGAAACCCACACCTTGGATAGGGAAAAGATATTGAAGTTTCAGGTGTAAGTCCTCAAGCAAGCAGAATGAACTTGAACTTAAATTTCAAATACCCCAGTCTACTGCTCTGGCTATTGCCTTTCACTCTGGAAGTATCACCTTGTCTAAAGAAACTTTCCCCTTCCCTTATGAAACAAATGTAAAAGTAAAAGTACATTCCTTTCCACAAGAGGCTCGAATTTTGAGAAACCACCTTTTTTTCTAAAGAGAGTAAGTAACTGCTACCCTTAGAAAACCACTCTATTTTGACTTCCTTCTGTTAAAAAAACCAGGATACTTAGAATACAATGTGTAGTTGCAACAACATATTGTTTTTGTGATTTCTTGTGGATATAAAGACAGATTCTTAATTTACGATCTATCTGGGAGAAAGAAAAAAAGCATTGTATTTATGTATGCCTGTGTAAAGACCATCCTTTTTTTGCAAGGCCAAATAACGAAGTTCTGCACTGCTTTGCATACAAAAATATTATTATTAAAATTTATCTAGAAACCATGCCTTCTCACTGAAACCTCACTACCAAAGTTTTTAGTGTGGTACATATCTCAGGCTTCTAAACAGGAATAATTGTGAGCAGCTTGTTAGGAGCATTACCTGGCTCACTAAACAGAAATTTGGGTTTTTTATCACTATTGCTGTGGGCCACTCCTCTGTGTTATTTCACAAAACACTGTTAGGAGGTAGCCCTTGGGGCACTGCCCTGAAAAAACACTGCCTCAAACACTCATACATCAGCAGTGACTGCTGAATTAAGCCAGGCAATAGCCAATAATACCATTAACCACAAAAGGCTGATTTCTAGAGCTCTGCAGGGGAAAGCACGCTCCATGAATAATGAGATATTGTGGAGTGGGCTGCAAATGCACTGTAACCGCCCCATCTGCTGGTGTGGGCTCAGGCTGCACACAGCCGCCCTGGAAACTTCCAGCTCACACTGAAAGAGGTCAATGCTTTGGGTGGGGTTTGTGTCATGAAACATCTGGGTTCAGGCATGGCTCAAGAATAGCCCTGGCCAGGTCAGCCCTGGATCACAGGGCAAGACTGCAGCGGGAGAAACAGTGCTGACTGCCTGATTTGTTCCCAAACCCCTGGCAATCTTACTGGCTGCTCATTAGTCAGCAATTTCATCTGTATGCATAAACAACTGTGGCATCTCCACCTTCTGAGGGATGCAGCCTGTGGTGAGCATGATGCAATGAAATACCAGCACTGATCAGCTCCAGCCCACTGATATGCCAGCCAAGTCACTCACGATCTATTAGCAATGTATCGTGACTACAGTCACTACTCCTAATTGCAGCATTACTATTAGAATTATTGCAGCATTCCGTAATAACTACTGCTAAATACATTTATATGGCATATTACTATATAATAACTGACCTGAAGTGCAGAGAGATGATGGGAGAATATTAAAAACTTATCCATGTAAGGATAAGGGAGAAATCATGTTTGGATGTTTGTGATTTTGCTTGACTTTGTTAGGTAAAGAGAGAGGCAACTACCCATAGAAGACCGAGGTCATGTTTCTCCTTTGATTAATTCTGGTCAATATCTCGAGTCACAAACCCAGCTTTTTTTTAGTATGCTTCCCACTTTGGAAGTCCCACAAAGGTATGGAAGTCCTATGTGCTGCTGGATATAAGCACAGGAGAGCTATAAGCCAGTTCATACATTTACGTTATGAATGTGTTCCATTGCTTAGTAAAGACACAACAGTATGGCACAAATAACATGAAAGCAAAGCCCTCTGAACTTGAAATTCTCAGTTGCAGAATTTCATTTTGTTCTAAACAAAAATAAAAGCAAAGGTGATGGTTGTTTGCATTTCCCCCTTTTCCGCTTCCCTGAACTGGTCATAAAATTGAATTCTCTAAAATCTAATGTAGTGGAATGCTCTGTTTGGAACATTAACACTGTGTCACCATTTCATTCTATTCTATTTCATGAAACAAGTATCAAGTGAGGTTACTTTGCTCTCCAGCCATCACTAACTAGTTAAAATATCTTGAGTTAAGCATCAAAGTACTGCTTTGCAGATCAAATAGGACACATAAAAATGTTCTAAGAAGTAACTGACGTTCATTGCAATAAAACCACAGTGTAGAATATTGAAAAATACAAAACATAATGGTCTATAACATATCAAAATATAATTTGCATGTATTTGGTAAAGACTGCCTTTTCTGACCACAAAAGTCTTGATGGAAATGTCAGAGCCCTTCCATTAAAACCTTCAGGTGAAAACAGGATTTTTTTTTCCCATGAATTTCCTTATGCTACTCTGCAACACCTTTCACACGTCATAAAAGTCCTTTCAGCAATGTAGGCTAACACGCAAACTTTGTGCCTTCTTGTAGAACTCAGTGAGCTGTGGGTATGTCTTCAGTGAGCTATAGGTCTTCTCAGTCTATCATCTAGGGCAGTGATGTCAGAGGAGAAAAAAGCATTTACGCTGTTAATTCTAAAAGGAATTCCTCCCACCGAGATACCTCGGAAAGCATCTAAGTACTTCTGCACTTTAAATTAGTGAAACTCCTCGAGTACTTACAGGACTCTTATGATTATAGCCATTTTGACAGGACCACTGAATGAAAAGGCTGTGATGAATCAAGTCTAACATTTTGTGGCTTTTTTTTTTTTCCCCTCACTGAGATAAGCATTTCGGATTTACCTTTTTGCTGGTGGAGTGGCATTTAACAGAGATGAATAAATGTACTGGACATGCACCACCTCACTCACCACCATGTAGCTGCTTGGTCCTACACCATCCACATCTGCGGCTTTGGACAAATCTTGGCCAGCGCCACTATCCCTGCTCTTTCCACTCCCCCAAACACATGACTGCTCATCTAGGCCTCTCCCAGCTCACTTATGTTTTGTGAGGATAGCATAATGTTCTATTATGATCAGCAGCCTAAAAAGTCACAGCTTTGTAAATCTGACTAAGCTGCAGAACCCCCAAAGTTTCTAAGGTACTTTTGAGGAGCAGCTGTCTGGAACACATGGATGCTTATCAGGTCTAAAACATGAACTTCTGAAGTTGGCAGGGGAGTACTGCTGATTTTAATAGGGAGAAACCTAAGCCAGTAATTTAAGGAGGTGTGCAGGCTGGGAGTGAAGGTCCTTTTCAGATGGATTTTCCAGATGAACAAAGGATAGACAAGATGATTTAAAAATGTGATTTAACTTTGGCTATTTTCTTAATCTTTTTGCTTCCTTTTCTTTCTTCTCTCATGGTTTATTTTTTTTTATTATATATTGCCTTGATCCTCCAAGTGCAATGTGTGAAACACCACCAAAAAAAATCCCCAAAAACCAAAGAAGAAAAAAAGGAAATCCAACACAAAGTGCATTAATATAGTGACAGAACTTGCACTTATGTGTGAAGTTGGTCTGTGAAGAAGAATTCTGCTTCCTTATAAGAGTGAGAGAATACATTTTAAGGTGTTCCTTTCTCAGTCTTCAGATATGTATTCTTTAGTTACATGTGCAGAAAAATGTAGAGGAAATGCCTACATTTGAAGACAGCTGACTAAAGCTTCCAGAGATGAACATCTTACAAATGAGACCTATTTACATATGAAAAAAGCAATACTGACATACAGTATCCACCCTGCACCAAATGCCAACTCTGAGTTTAGCACAACTTAGAACTATTAGAAATGCTGATTTGAGAGGTACACCAAGGGATTAGAAGCTTGATCCAAAACACACTGAAATGGATTACAAGGCCTATGGACACTGCAATGGGCTTTTAACTAAGTACTGTTGCAATTTCATTACAGAGAATGGTTGTTTTTTACCATAGTCCTCTGCAGGTGTCTGTATCTGCATCTGTGCAACACTCTAGACTTTTGTCTTATAGACATCCACACTAATCTTCAGTTTAAATTTATCACCTCAATTCAGGCTTTACAACTTGTGCTACCCCCAAATCTTCCCCTTGTCTCAGGACCTACTTTCCACTGTGCTTCTGCAATAAATCCTTCATCCCTGAGTTCTCACTGCAGCTTCGCTGCAAGCAGTCAAAGGAATTTATTCACGTCCTAGCAGCCTTCCCCGTGTTTTGCGTGCGTTAATGAGGAGCCTGCAGTAGCAGGTTGGCACTAACCCAGTTGAGCTCTTTTTCACCACTTCCAGCCACTGCTGCCAAGCTGCACAAGGCAAATGGCAATGCTTATGAGTTCTGCTCGCTACTAAAGGAAATAGGAAGTCTTTGAGCAAATTTGATCTGGAGATTAGCCTGAGGGAAGAACAGTATTTGGATTTTCTGAACAGTTGTACTGTTCCGACATTCAGTCTTCATGAGAAGAAAATCAGAACCATCATATTTCTGAAAGAATGAGATCTACTCACACTAACATCAGACCTCTCTGTAGATGGGTGACTCCCTCAACAATGATGCTTCAAGGTTCTGTCCTGCCCAAAGCAGGAAAGGCTAAATGCAATCTTCTGTCATGGACAGTAACTTGTAATCTTCCTTTCTTCTTGTCTGGTAAAACTTGATTGTATAATGTGTGGTCTGGTAAAACTTGATTGTATAATGTGCTTGACTAACAATTTTGGGTTTAGAGGTGTATGACTTGAAGCTGCATCAGCAGAGGTTTAGGCTGGATTTAGAAAAAGGTTCTTCCCCTGGAGGGTGGCTGGGCACTGGGACAGGCTCCCCAGAGAAGTGGTCACAGAACCAGCCTGACAGAGCTCAAGAAGTGTTTGGACCATGCTCTCAGGCACGTGGTGTGACTCTTGGGGTGTCCTGTGCAGGGCCAGGAGTTGGACTTAATGATCCTGATGGATCCCTTCCAACTCAGAATATTCTGTGATTCTGTGTCTGTTGTTTATGAGATTTAGATTCTTTGCTTTGACTGACTCAGAGAAAATCTGTCCCATTTGAATTATTCAAGAATGTCTGGGACCTAACAATTCCACTTTTTAATTTAAATAATAATGATCAGCCACATTGTTTTAGTCTCTTTAACTGAGTGGCTAACACTGAATGGAAAAAAACCAAGCCACCCTCAAGGAGACAGCTTACACTTGCATCAATTCTGGTAAGTAAAATCATGTATTTGTGCAGTCATTCCTGAGATATACACAGGAAATGAAACTGTTCACCCAAGTTACCACTAACAGTGAATGAACAAAGGGCACCCTGGTCAGCTGTTGAATATGGGACTCTGTGAAGTGGTCATTATCTGTCCTGAGGTAAGGTTGATGGAGCTAACCTACAGCATAACTCACAAAGACAGCCAGCCTAACCACTCCGCTCTGCATTACTACCCCAGCTCCAGTCGTGATGTTATTCTCTAAAACCTCATAGTACTCTGTAACCCAGGTAATTCAGCCTGCCTGAGAGCAAATATATGTTTTCTTTTCCTGGTTCAGCTGCATACTTCACTTGTTATGGCCCATTTTAACAGCCCTTTCAGCTGCATTTAGTCCTTTGAGAAGTCAGATTGATTTTTATTCTGGCCACTAGACATTGCTCAAGATCATACATTATGGACAGTACTTCACTGTCGTCTAAGCCACTGATGTAGTGGTGGCTGTTTTGTAATGGAAAACCCCAGCTGTCTGCTGCTGTGTGATAAGTGCTAAAAATGGTTCATTGCAATCCAAACTCCTGTAGCATTATAGCCAAAAGAGGATTACAAATGGCATGGCTGCTGTAAGGAAGGGCTGTATACAGCTGCACATATGCACTCCAGTGATTATCGTCATGGGAGCGGAGAATGGCATTTTCACTTTTAGGAAATACTTATCTCCAGAGTGTACTACTGCTACCTTGCTGCCAGTTACTGCCTCCTGGCAATGAACAGAGACCATATGCTTTTAGGCTGCGACATTTGATTAATGACTCTAACACAAAGTCACCTGAGGAAAGAGTGGTGTCATTAACGTGAGCAAGAAGGAGTCAATGGCTGTAGCATTGTCTCTCCACAATATTTTGTGGGAAAGTGAGAGAAGGAAGTGAAAGGAATTAGAGCAGGAGAATAATGATCATAGCTGTCTTTAGATGGCTCCCCAGAGGGGAGGCATTTGACGGCTTTTGCATGGATGGGGCTATTCCCTTCCCCCATGCAATAGCCTCCATCTGGTTACACATCACTGAAGCAGACTGAGTCCCTGCAAAGAGGAAGATGGCATCCACAGGCAAACCCAGGGACATCTGAACAGAAACATTTGTAGCCTTGTAACCTGAACCTCAGAAAAGGCCATAAATGCACTTCTGCTCATGGGAGACATTGAGAACATCATGATAGTCTTGGGGGGCTGGGACTGATGTACAGCCCTGCTGCTAGCTCATGACCTGATCTTTCTGGTAGTTTTAATGACAGCTTTAAAACCCAACAAGCCGAAGAAGTAAATAGGAACAGGAGAATTATCTTTATATAGCAGACTTACTTCATGTATATAAGGTAAGAAACATCAAGCATGAATGTAGAAGTTTTATTTGTTGAGTTTGATAAATACAGACCAGAAGTCACAATTTTACTAACATGCATTCATCCAGCTTCCAATGAAGCCAAAAAGGTGAGAGACAAAAGGAACTACCTAAAGCCAAAATGGGTCTGCAAAACTGCAGAAAAGCTACCTTCTTTTCTTCATCCAGCACTCTCCCATTCACTACAGAGTACAGCTTACACAACTATTTGGATCAGTGTATCACACCCGAGCCCCAGTAGTATCTTACTTTCTGCAAGATACAAGAAGCCTGCGTGAGGTTCACAGCCTGAGTCATGACAGATTTCTGACGGCCGAGTTTTATCTCTAAGACTTGTTTATTTACTTGTTGCTATAAATATTGTAAGTCTTTGATGTGAACTCAGACCTTCCACCTGAATATGCTGTGCTTTTTGACTGCAAATTGCTTATAATTTCAGGACGTAAATGACCAAGGAAGGAGAGGAACTGACACAGAAATATTGTTTAATTCTCAGCTTTTTGCTTTAACAGCCTCATTCCATAGAAAAAAATATGGATAACAAATGTAATATGAGCCTGAATATTTCATGCTTCCCAAATAGAAAAATGTCATATACAATCATTAAATGTCACACAAAAGACTGAGCAACCTCATAAAAAGCCTGACCGACAGCAATAATAATCTTCAAAGAGTTGAACTGAGAAAGAAAAATTCTTCAAAGAAGCATAACCCAGATATCATAATAGAAATGAGTCCAGAACAAAACTCAATGTTTGGATTTTTGTCCTCCTAGCTTGGATGACAGTTTGAAAAACTTATATCTAAGGCAGTAAGATTTAGGACCAAAACTCCTGAGAGCAGCCATCAATCTTTCTTCTCCCTGAACATTGCCTAAAGACTTGCTGGTCAAAACATTCATGTCCCAGTTGTATCCAGTTGGAGAGACTGTAAAAAAAAAAAAAATTGATGGCACAATTTGATTGTGACACTATGATCTTCTTGGAAATACAATAAAATTATCACAGATTACAAAACAAATGTTAGTTGTTTAGTATGACACAAGGGCATTTAAGAAGTAGCTCCAACTGTCAAACTCTTGTTACTGCCTTAAAAGTTAAAATTAATTGAATAAAGACCCAGGAAATAAGGTTTGTAGTCTAGTTATGATAAGTGTGTGGGGACAACAGAAGTTTAAAGGCAGAGTTGTAGCACTGACCTGAATTCAGGAGAGAGTAAAGCAAGGGAAGTAGAGCATCATTAATAGCTCTTGTGGTGCAGCTTTTCAAAACAAAATCCCTTGATGCCAGAAAGCAGAATTGAGGCAGGCAGGTTGGGGAGCCCTGCCAAGATGGTCACGGACCTCATAAAAGGGAGAGGCATCAGGCAGTGGGTGCACTATAATTTGGAGGATATTTTATAATTATCCTTTATTTTGAAGATAAGCATGCTACAGATAGGTCTTTTAAATTAGGCAGTAACAAACAAAACCACAGAAAATATTCTAGAAGGATGATAGCAAGGAACAACTCAAAAGTGCAAGGATCTGATCTGCCCCACTGCATCAGCTCCTAAGACTATGCTGGTCAAGATCCTTAATGCAGTATCTCTGTGGCTGTGTAACCCCCACTGAACAGCAGAAAAGGGAACAATTTCATTCTTTTATAGATGCCCTCATGCAGAAAAATACGTGTAACCAGCTTGAACTGCAGAATCTTCTCCTAAGCAAAAAGATGCACATCTCATCTCACTTTATCACTTCTTTTCCCGCAGTTAGACAGTGATGAGAGGATCTCAGACAGGCCATTCACTAGAATACCCTAATGATAGGATTTTTGTAAAATGTAAAATGTCACAGACTCTCCAGTACAGCCATGAAGAAAAAATATTTTTTGCAGTGTTTTTGTTCTATCAAGTGATGTGTTTGTTTCCAAGAGTTGTACTGATGTACCTGCTGTGTGTGCTAACAGGGAAGCAGTCCTCTCAGGCACTCAGGCAGTGCATGCAGAATTTAACTGTCAAGGAAAAATACTTCTCATGTTACACAATGCATCAAAGATTTGGTGCACTTTTTATTTTACTCTAGGATGATATTAGGGGATTTTTTTTTTTCAGAAGCAGTCACTGGGGTCAATGTTTGATCCATTAATCAAACCATGTAAATATTCACAATATTTAAACCTTTAAAATGAGGTCCAGCTAATGATATATTCTGAGGCAAGACGTTAGTTGTTTCCACAATCCAGAAATGCAGAAATTGATGTTATTTCTTGAAAATCATTTTTATACTTTGGATCTTATACTCAGTGTCAAATAGGCTATGATTTATGTCAGGCACGCTGTATGTTCACCTCAGTGCTCTCCTCCCACAAAAATAAAAGTCCTCACTCAGGAAAAGCAACTAAAAAGAATGTGCACAGCTGCCTTCCTGCCCTTGACAGAGAGAAAGAGAAGTAACAATGCTTACCAAAAGGTGATTGGCCTTATTGGGTAATGGAACAAAAAAAATTGGTCGAAACTATTTCTCCAGAATTTTCCAACCACACTGTCTCCTTCACAAACCTCCAAGCCTCATTTACCCTTTTGCTATTTTATGTGAGAAAAAATTCATGAGGCTCATGAGACTTTAATAGTAAGTTAATTAAGATGAAAAGTAAGACTGAAAACTTTGCAGACTTTGGTTCAGACTGTCTTTCTATCTCTAATTTATCTAATCACCTTTGTCCAAGGAGCTGAACTAAAATTTTCTTGGGATCAGTTATTTCACTCTTTGGGTCAAAAGACACAGTAATTACTGCTATTGTTTCCCTTCCTCCTGCACTATTCACTTAGGGCTCAATACTCTGGAACAACAAAAATCGAAACAAAATCCATTCAAAGTTTTTTGAACTTGAAAGACTAAAGTCTAATGTAACTTCAAAGCTGATTCATGTTAAAGTAGGATAAAACTACATCTCTTAAAGCTGGAGCAAAATATCAAACACACAGAAGTGTGAGGTTTTACAGAGTCAGATGAAGCAGGCTCAGCTTCCACACAAATCCTCAAACATCTTTCCAGGAGGACAGGTTGGAAGACTTCAGATCTAATGGAGGCTCACTAGAGGCAGTGAAGAAATTGAGTTTTGATGTAAATGAAAGAAAAGTACCAGTGGCAATAGAAAAAGAAACATTAACTCCCCAAATCACTGTTTATAAAATATTAAAAAAAAAAATAGAAAGTTATAATCCAAACTGGACATCAGAATTCAGGCAAAGGACAAAAACCCCAAAACTTCTTTTCCAGTGTAGAAACCCTATGCATACCTGATAAAGAGGTGGTGAACACCATTCCTAAGAAAGATCACCAGTATTTAAAACCATGTGAAGATGACTGTTCTGTGAAACTCAGTCATCAAGTTTCTCCTTCCTGTTGTTTCTACTGACACCTTTCTCCTGTCCCTCCCTGACTTCCTACAAAATATATTTAGAGCCAGAGTGGATTCTGGTCTGTAAGACATCTAACTTTATCCTAACCAGACAGCCCAACTCAGAATAAATTTAAAATAATCTAATAAGTAAATTACAGTAATAGTCATTTGGAAGTTGCAGCATGCCAAGAGTCATTACCAAGAAGGACTTGATATTGTACAGTTTTCTCATTTTTAGGAGCCACAAGAAATAATTGTGTGGTGTGAGCTGAGATATGTGAGACAACTACTGTCAGCAATTTTAATTATGTTTCAGGGTTCATGTTATGATCCCGTTTAAGCCCAGAAGAGCAGAGAAAACTAAGTCTCTGTGCATAAACTGGAAAGAACATAGTGAAGGTTCAAAATATTCCCAAAAACTAGATTAAAACCAAACGAGGTTAAATGTTGGTGCCAAAGAATTGATGCATTTTATTTAAGAGTAAAAGAGGCAAAGAGAAGGAAAGAGAAAAGAAAGAAAGAAAGACATAGAGAAAGAAGTGTGCGTGGGGGGTGCGGGGACAGGGAGAGGTGACAGGGGCTAGGTGGGAGCATATCACCCATCAGAGGGTCCCAGTGACGTCTCGTTGCTCCCCTCCATCTGGTCTTCTTTNCCCTCAGCTGGGCTCCGCTGCACAGTGAGGATGGGCATTAACTGCCTCTGACCAGAGGCTTTTCCAGCACTCGCCCAAAGCCTCTCTCCTCCCACCCTTTGGTTTGAGGGTCTGTGTGGGCCTGGCAGCTGATAGCCCTGGGGCCGTGGTCTCCACCCTGGAGGTGCTAAGCTTAGGCTTTGTGAATGTCCCCAGCCCTGAGCTGATACTTTTATCTTATCTTCATCAGCGAGCAGTGTAAGGCCTCAGGCAGGGCCCCTTTCAGGGTGCGGTGGTCTTCTCTGCAGCTTTTGCAACACAGTTTTAAAAGTCCTTAATTTCAAAAGTTTAAGTCACAAACTGTAAGATTTCAGTCTCTCTCAGTTCATTAAATTCATGAGGTACCTATGATCTGACTGCTCTTTCCTTTGGCATCTGTGAAAATCTGACTCCAGCTTCATACTCATAAATCTTTAGGGAACTTTGCTAAAGTTTTCTCAATACAGAGTTAGATTCAAGACTTCACAACAAATCTATGATAGAATATTACAGCTTGGAGGCCTCAGACTCACTTCTGTTGTCATTTTTTACCACTGGGCATGAAACGAGAGCCCTTGGGGATATGAGAAAAGCCCATTATCAGTTGTGTTTCACTCACTGTACATAGCCTAAATGCAGCTTGCATATCATGACAAAGCAACAAATCTAACTCAACCTCCTGGCCTTGGCTGCGGGGTCACTGAAGTACTGGATTTGCCAGGTTACATTTAGATAAAACTTTCTCACCCCATACCCTTTTATTAAGTTTTCCTTTACTCAAGTTTGACATCCCTATATAGAAGACAGATAATGTGAACGTCCTTCATCAACCCTAATCCCAGGCTTGATTTTAACTACCTCAGTGGACTGTGTTTTTTACATGTTAAAGGAGTATGGACCCTGAAAATAAAGCAAAAGCAAACCAAACCAGAAAACAAACAAACCTTTCCTGAAAAAACAATGACTTTGGATCACTCTATCCACATTTACTGTGTATTTGTTTTGAAAATATTCCAAAAGGGACATGCTACTTATGCCAACATTGCCAAATGCTTAATTGCACAAATGCTTCCATCTGGAGGAAGGAAAGATTTAGAGGCTGTTTAGCCAAAACAAATTATATTTTAATTCTGAGATATGACTGCATGTGCCTGGGAGGTCTCAGCTGGAAAGTCCGATGAGGTTTTCAAATGTGGGAGCTCCAACAGCTTCTGAAGCAGACTGATAGGTTGACTGCAGGAACAATTACCAGAGACAGTGGGCCAAACCTTCCTCAGTTCATTTCCTCTGAAATGTGGCTGGATTCCTGGCACAAGAGTGTCCCCTCCCATGCATGGGGCTGTGACAGTCTCCACGGAGTTCTGGGCCCAGAAATAGAAAACATTTTCATCTTCACAACTGGCCTTCAACATGCAGTCCATTGTTTTTTAAAGAACCTCTATTATTTTAGACAGTATCACACTCTACACAGCCAAGAATCATTTACTGTAACGTTCTGATATGTATTATGTAGACAGAATGCATCATAGTTTAGATATTTCTAGCACCAAGTTTAGGCAGACTGCTAAGCATTTCTTCTGAAATATTTCAAAACAAGTATGAGAGTTCACAGAACTAAAAAAAAAATCTGTTGCAGAATGTTACAATATTTAGGCATCAGGCATATTGCAGATAACTATATATTTCTGATGCAAAGCGGACTTAAATGAGAGAAAAGATTGCCAACAGTGTTCATCTTGAAACAACCTCCTTTCAAAAACAGTAGACAGCAGAGAAGTATTACAATTCCCTTTGTACACATAGGGAAGTCAAGGCATGAACATGTACACAACATAAAATATATAATCTATACCAGTAGCAGTTTCGAAAGCAGAATACATGTTTCCTGATAACAATTCCTGTGCTACGTTGTGTAAAAAAAAACCAAAACAAACCCAAACCCACAAAAAAACCCAATTAATCAGCCCAGGAATATGCATCTAGTTAGAGGTCAGACTAAAGAACCTGGAGCTGGCATAAATCAGTATCCTTGGAATGAGCACCACTACTTTGTCCAACAGATCCCGCATTTGGATTAAGCGGCTTTTAGGGGCAGTACTGGCAGAAAGACACCCAAGTTGACATCTCCAGCTAAGGATCTGATCTGGTGCATGTTCAAGCAGTAAAGAGTCATAGCCAGAGGAGAGGAAATGAGTTAGTGAATGCAAATGTTATGGTAATATGGACTTCTAGAAAGAGCATATTTTAAGTGAAATTGAGATGAACTGGCAGCATCACTCTCACATTAGGCTGGGTCATTGGAAAGGAGCCTCAAAACCTTTAGACTTCAGATACTCTGTCTCTGCCACTCGTTTTTATTTTGTTTACAACTTATGAGGGTTTTTTGGGTTTTTTTCCTTTTATTCTCCAGCTCATTCCATCTTTTGAAGTCTTTGTTACTATGGAAACAATTACAGAGTTGGTCTACTCATAGCCTAGTGATACCTCAGAGCACAAAAAATAATAAGGAAGGAGTTTGGGGCAAAAATTGCTTAGAATTGAAATCATAAAGCAGTGTGGGACAGTCTACCGCCTCCCCTTTAGCTCTCTAATTCACAGCTGATAAAATCAGAAAGGTTAATTTACCCAATTTAAATAGGTGCTTTTGTCTGAAGTGATTTACAGGAATACTGGCACAAACACAGAAAACAGGGTTGTGCCACCTCAGCATTTGGAAATGACCAGCAGCTGGGCACAGCAGAGCCTTCTGCTGGAGAATGACCTTTGAGGCATGCTAGTATAAATGTTACATACTAGCCAAGTAAATTTGCTCTGGACTGTTCTTTGGGATTCAGGCCAAGAAGCAAGAAATGGCTCAGGCCCATGTTACAAAATTTTTTAATTTTCCCAATAAGGCAGCTGCATACTTAGTGCTTACTAAGGAGGATGTCCAGACCACGTGACTTCCAAAACCAGTGCAATGAACCTTTTTGGAGAAACACCAGTTGACCCAGGATGAAGTCACATCAGGAGTATTCTAACAGTTCAACTAAATAGTGGTTTATACTTCAGAACACAGCATTGTTGTTTTTTTTTAGTATCACTGTCACATGGCACGTAGCCACAGAGCACAACTACCCTGATAAGCACCCTGAAAAGGGCCAAGGAGCACACTGAAGAGCTAGTCCCTAATTGTCTACACCACTTTACTGTTAGCTCTCAGTTCCATTCCAGCTCAGTTCTGAACTGCTCCAGCCACCTCTCCCCAAAACTAATACACTACAAAATGAGCTAGCTTTAAATTCTGCATATATGATCCAGTCAGTTCACATGATTTTGAAGCCAGGGATTTATCTGTGTCTCTCCTTCCTTCAGTGAAGTAGATATAGCCATGCCTTTTCTATCACTGGAGCCATCAGAACATCTGTTTATACTAGTACTTAACTCTTACCCAGGGCACACAAAACCAGCTGCTTACATCTCAAAGAATAGCAACCATTGAAAAACCTGGTTACAGACAGAAATTCAAACTGAGCTCCTAAATGAGCCTGAAGTGCACCCTAGGGAGCCACAGACTTAAAGTTGGAAAGGTATTTTGCAAGAGAAGCTAGTTTTGCCCAGTAGCAGTGAGATCCTGCTGCAGCTGTGGAGAACTAAAGGATGAGTTCACTGGATGAAACCCTGTGGTAATATTGCAGTACATCTACTATAGAGTTGGCTGCACTAATTGGTTTACTTCAACAAGAAGATATTACTAGATGTGAGATGGCTATAAGATCAGATTCTTTTCATATGAAAAGGAAAGAAATCATTTATTCACGGTCAGTTGATTATTTCAGAGTATTTTGGTTGTGTGACAAGTACTTGTTTATTTGTAATATGTGGAATGATGCTTAAGAAGACAAATGTGTCAAATTCTGTTTTCTCTCCATCCTAGTATTTTTCTCCACTATAATTTCTCATGGTTCAGCATTAAAACAAATATTTTTTCAAAGATGCCCTTCCGCACAAGAACATTTTCTTGCTTCTTTTCAGACCGGTCTGTTCAAAGGCAATGGATTTTAAGGTGTATTTATTATCTTCCACTATATATGCCACTTTTCTTACAGTTTTTCTTCATTTTTTACTAACTTCTAGTCAGGAGAAAATCCCCTGAGATTTCCTGCAATACTCTAATATACTGATTCTTATTAACTAGTGATACTTTTTTACTCCCAGAGAAAGAATTAATTCATTAAATCCACTTTGACTTCACTATGAGTTTGGACTGAATAAGGAATATAGATATGAGTGCTGGTAAAATCTGGAAACACTGCAGAGGTCAGTTCCTCTGTGACTCTGAGATGTAAGTGAAGTTCTTCATCAGAAGGGAGTAACTTTTGGTTTGGCTTTTTATATGTTGTGTTTGACAGTCCAAATACGGGAATGATGCCTTGGACAGCAGGCAGGAGCAATTCCAGCGTGCCTCTCAAAAATGCAAACATGCACTGAAGGAGGTGGGTACTCTTCACATAATTCCTTTTTTTGCACTGATCAAGGGAGGAACAACTGTGGAAAAAAGCTCGAGGAATCAGCTCAAGATACAAGCTGAAATTGTCACTGCTTGTAAGGATCCAGTCATGGTGCTCTGCAGAGGATTCATTACAGCCAATGGTGGATTTGCTGCCACACATTAAAAAATATGGAGCCATATATGCCTTCCTTGTTGGAGAGCCACAGCAACAAACAGTTGCTTTGGAAATAGTTCTAACAGAAACAGATCCTTTTTGCTGCGGGTGAGGTATCAGTGTCAGAATAAGACTGCATAACTCCTAAAGATCTAGAAAATTCCATCAGTACCAACCAAGTCTGTTCTGGTAGGTGTGGTGAGCATCTTTCAGTGTTGGTTTCATACTTACCAAAAGAACTTTATGTGATTAGATTGCATATAAAATCAGATGAGCCTGATTTTATTTCACAGTGAATGAAAATGTAACAATTACGAGAAAAGTCAAATTTGCACATTCACATATTCCATGTAATCAGGAGAAACAGGGACATGTACAGAAGCAGTGAGTGGTATCACAGACTCTGTATGACTTGTATTATTCTTGTGTGACATTTCAGTACACTTTCTCTGAATTAAATTAGAAGTCATAAAACGAGTTCAAAGCAATTCATACATAGGAAACATATTTCTGTGTGGAAATGTATATTTGCTTGAGAAGTGATCCTAGTCTTGATAAGTAACACTTTGGTTATAAGACAAGAACTCTGACAGCATCTGTCCCCTCCGCATATACTACTGCAGGTGCCCGGATGACCATGTTAGATTACATACCTAGCTTTTAGTAGCTAATATTGAGGGGAAATTCACTTAAGAGACAGAAAGCATCAAAAATTTTGGGTTTGATTTAGAAGCCCAAAACTGGCAGGCAATGAGATTCTGAAAGCCTGAGTGGTTTTGAATGCTGAAAAAACCCAAAAAACTAAACCCTTCCTGAAAAGCAAACTGATTTGGAAATGATGTTATTGTATGTAAATAAACAGAAGCCTCACTCTGTCCTTCTTACTGAATTAGGTTTTCTGGACACAGATATTGACACGAGCAAGTCTGAAATCTAAGAATGAGAGGAAACATGGAAAATAGGGCTGGGAGAGTCCTTGAGGCGATATCGAATTCCTCTCTTGCTTCGGAAAAGAATCTTGTCCTGTCTTACACCCAGGCTGAACTTTGTCAGACACTGGTTCTGCTTTTAACACCATCAGTACTGAAATTCCCATAGCCTCCCTAGGGAAGCTATCCCCACATTTCACTGACTACCTTAAATGCCAGGAAGATTCCATACTCTCAAATTGGAATCCTGCTTACTGAAATTTACTTCTCATCTCTTTGATCATCTGAATACTGTATTCTCCTCTCTTTTGCAACACCCTTGTATATGTTTAAGGAGTTCTGTCACATGTTTTTTAGTCATTCTCTCTTTGGAAGAAGCAATCCTAGCTCTGTCAAGCAGTTCTTGATTGTCAAGACCAGAAAACAGCACTCTCCTCTTGGAGCTCTCCAGTGTATGCTGCAGAGTGCTGCAAATGCATGTTCTTCCAATTAAGGAAATTTCATCTAAACCAAATTGCTATTCAAATAACCTATAAAGATTATTTTTTGTTATCAACTCTGAAGTATTCACTACTGATGAAAGTGACCTTTTCCATGAAGAGGAATGGAAATACAGGGTGCTTCAAAGTCAATGAAACAATAATAGGTCTCATTCAACTCATTTTGTCTAGCTTGAAATTCCAGTAGCTTAGAAATACTAAGGAAGAAAACAGCTCAACACGATCATATGGAGACATAGAAAATAATTAAATAAATATTCTAAATAAATTTAGTAGCAATGAGATACTGATTTTCTTTAAGTAAGCAAGAAATAGGAGAAAATACATCTGATTTCCTTGAGATTCTTAATAAGCTGTCCAAGTTAAATTTGTTTATCATGTTATGATTCATTGCATTTCCAAAGTTAATTAAAGCAATTACAGCTAATTAATATGCATAACAGGCTTATTTGACTGAGAAAATTAAATACATAGATCCAATTAAGAAAAAAAAAATCACTGTAGTACATAAAATTGCATCATCAACCACTGCATTTTCTCCAAGTCTAGGACATGTTTTGATTTTGTATCTGGAAGACAAATACTTTCCTTTTTCATCTCCCATAAGATATATTGAGCTTTCAGAAATTCTCCTGTTTCACATTCTCCGTACTCAGTGATCAAGTTTTGGCCCTGCTTCAGAAAGTTGTCTTCCTCCTTCAAACTGACACCATCTCTTTAAATACCTAAATTAAACTAACATGTTCTCAAAAGAAAGTTTCTTACTCTACAAATTAGCACATACATGTGAAAAAAAAACCTTTTAAGAAGTGTCCATGTCAATATTCTCTCTAGCAGGTGGAGACTCGAAACGCTTTTTCTGCAATTGTATTAGATGCATCTTTTAGAAGTACTGTAGAGGTCCACATCAAGTTTGTTACTTGAATGTAGGATCAGGACCCCAGCCACTGGGGGAAAAAATAAAAATAAGTAAAACATTTCAATCAGACTTCTAATTGCCTTTGCAAAACTTGGGTTTTGTATCAACTAAAATATCCTTATATTGAGTTTGACCGGAGACAGGAAGTCCAGCCTTCTGCTTTAAGTGGCACTACTGCTAACACTGCTGCCAGGTCAGCTGTGGCTTTTCCCAGCCTAATCATGAAATCCTGCAAGGATGGAGATTTCACTACATGTGAAAAACAGGTTCCTACACTGTGCCAAGCTCCCTAATATCGGCTTCCCTAATATCCTCTCTGAACCTGCCAATTTGCAGCTATTGCCTCCTGCTACACTACCTTAAACTGCTGTTCCGCTCCCCATCAGCAGCTGTGGCTGCTGTGAGACTGCTCCTCACCTCCTCTTTTTCACTCTAAATCATCCCAGCTACCTCCCTCAGCCTCTCTCCAAAACACAGCCCCATATTAGACACTGTGAAAAAAACTAACCCTACTCCAGACAAAACAAGCACAAATGTATATTTTGAAAAGGAAACTAACATACATTTGCATATCTTGCAGTAAGGACAAAGTGGAAGTTTTACCATATTCCATCAAAAACAGCTTTGAATTTTCTATTAGAAATAGAAATTTCTGTATAGAAATAGAATCTCTCTACTAATGAGAAATGAAACAAGAATGCNACCATATTCCATCAAAAACAGCTTTGAATTTTTTATTAGCACTAATAAGAAATGAAACAAGAATGTGTGAAATTCTCTTTAAAATATTTAACGAACGAGTGGAGCAGGACCAATAGAAGATATAGGTGTCAACTTTACTTTTGTTTGACTTGATGGAATTATCAGAAGTTGGAGAATAAAATTCTAGGAACCTGGAATATACATCAGTGTGGTGTTCATTTGCCTGACATCAGAAGTCTCACATATGATTAGAAAAGATTAAAAAAAATGCTGTAAAGAGAATTACAAAGACATATCTAACATTTCCTTTAGGGAAAACATTCTATAGATATGGCAAGGAGTGTTAATTACTCCTTTTTATTATGGAGTTTTTAAGAAAACATGCGTGTTTTTTAGCAGTGCACTGTATTACTGATTGTTGAATATTCTGCTATTCAGAAAGAATTCCTCACTTATGACACAGAACCTTAATCTGGGTGCTTGGAAAGGACAGAGTACACAATACATCAAGCTAATGGAGAGTATGAAATTATCCTCAGGTTGTAATATAGGCCAAAGCAAGACAAAACTACTCTCCTGACGTTAGATTCTGGAACTTGAAGGAAACGTCAGAAAGTGCATGGCACTGGCTGGAGAAGGACCTCGTTCTAACAGCGTAAGAAAAGTAGCTCAAGACAAGCCCAAAACCAGAGGAGTAACTAACATGTGAGCATAGAAATACACCTTGAAACCTGAGGTCATTTCTGAGGTTGTATTCCGAGCCTGGATAGACAAAACTGGAGTGAACCACAGGGTTTATCATTTCCACAGGATTTAAACTGATATATTGATACATCTTGGAGCTGGGCATAGTGCCCTGCATTTGCTGCCCGAGGGGGAAAACACAAACTTGCACCAACAGCGTCCCTCCCCTTGTCCTACCTCATCGACATCTGGTATGATGGTGGAGGTATTTTATATATCAATGATCAAGAAATTCATCAGGAGCCAATTTTGACTGCAGGCAAATAAAACAGCATCAGAGTATTTTAATTCCTTCCAAAATTAACTGGGTAATCAATAGAGACACTTGAACCGAAAAAAAAAAATTAGTAATTGTCAAGACATAATAAAACACCTAAAGCAAAGCATTTAATTTTAAATTAGTGACAGCACCTTCCTGGACAGTAGTTGAAAATGTAGGAAAGCTGATTTCCCAGTAAATAAAAAGCTAGAGAAGGAATTTAATGAAAAAAGAGGACCTAAGTGAATATTACCCATCAGAACAACTAATGATTTGAAGACTAATGCTCCTAGCAAGAGATGCCAGAGTATTCCAGCTGTATGTAGAAAGAACAGATTGTTGCAAGGCAAAGTAATGCCATACAAAGTTGAGTTGCTAGTAGTGAAAAATGATGAGTCATTAATGATTTTTGGGTAAAAATAAAAGTATGAGTGAGTGCTAACAGAAAAAAACCCCAAAACTTAAGAGGTCTCTTTTAATGAGGGATAAAATTTAAAAAATGCAGGTGAATAAGACTTGAATCACAGTGACTGTGTGAATATGTGTATTTTAATGCTTTAGAAAAATGGGAGAGAACATATCACAAGTCTAGTAGAAGATAATTACAGCATCTGAGTGTGAAAAGTCTCATTGTATTACATGAGCATAAGGAAAAGAAGAAATCTCAAGAGTCATACATATGAACATTCATTTGCTAACCTTGGCCATGTCACGTGATGGCTGCTCCAGTCTCAAATTAATCTTTATATTTTAAACTCAGATGCTACAGCTGTCTGTAAATAATAGTCCTTCAGTTTCCATTAATTATGTACTTGAGATGGCGGTAAAATCCGGGCTGAACAGAAGCTAGTGTATAATAGGAAAAATACCCCAAATCCCACAAAAATAATTTAATTTTTTTTTTCATCTGCTTGAAAAAAGAATGTTCAGCTTAAGTGTTCTAAAACCAAAATTGGTTTTCGGTTTTTCATTAAAAACATGGACTGTTTCAGAATGAAGGGACAATACACAAGAACTTCAGCTAAAAAGGCTATTATCAGTAAAAACAACTGTCATATAATAAAATTTACTCATATGTAAAGTTTACCTTTAGAAATATTTAAACATGATTTTGAAAAGGATGAGTAAGACAGATTAAAAAAACCTCTAATATCAAATACTGTCATCCTGTTAAGGTGTCTAAAATTTTTTGACTAGTAATTTCTTAATCTTTCTTGATAAGTTAAGCAGCTTGAGCTCATGGGATTCTTCATGGTTACACAAGAGATCATTCTTACTCCTTCTCTATTTAATCCTTTCCAAATTTTTTCAGTAATCTTTCAATTGTAGAGGCACAAGGCCCAGCTGCATTGCAGTCAGGAGCAAGTTCCCTGTTTAATGTCAAAACACATCCACGGTGGGAAAGTACAAGGACTGACATTAACCAATCTCCAAGGTGAAAATATTTAATCTCAATTAACAAAACTTCCATTCAGCCAAGTACATAATAGCATTTATCTTTGCCAAAGTATAACTTTTATTACTGCTTGATGGTTTTTAGGATTTCTTTGCTTGACAATGCTATATTCAAGCCTCTCAAATGGTCCTTGTTGGTGATTAAAAAAAACCAAAAATCACGCAACAAAAAACAATCCAACAACAAAAACAAGGGGGAGAAAGGAAAAAACTAACCCTTGGCTTCTTGCACTGATGAAAACAGAACCAGCATTGGAAGAACAGTCTGAAAACCTGGTCAAACCCTGGGAAATGAGATCCTTTCCAAAACTGGGTACCATCAGTCTGCTGGTTGCATGGAGAGAAGCACAGGAGAGGGTAAAAAGCAGAAGAGATGCAGTCTGGTAACCACGAATACAGAAACCTAACTCCATGGGAACAAAAGCCCTACCCCAGATATGTCTCAAAAAATGGGGTGGAGGAAATGAGTGTAAAGATTGATGAGTGGAAAAGCAGCAAAAAAGATCAATAAAAGAAAGAAGCATTTCCCCGGTGGCAAATCTGTCTCTCACTTCCCTGGCTTTACTTTATTCTACCATATTGAAGGGGGCATGCATGGCTGTTTTTTGGCATTTATCTGAACAAGTGTAACTAGGAAAGCTGCAGAGAAATTGAAAGGGAAATGACTTACCTTATTTTCACATTCTGCAGAAAATATTAGACAATGTGTTTGATAGACTGAAACTCCAGGGTTAGAAGAAAAAGGGTATTTCCCTCCTGAAATGTCAGGAGATTCTCCAAAGGCCTGCAAGAGCATAAAGGATTCAGATTGCATTAAAGTATAGTAGGGAGCTGGGCTCCCAGCTGTCATTTGAATTTGAAAACTCCCATGTGATCATAAGGCTCTATTCAAATATGCATATACATATTTACTTCACAAAGTCCAGAGATGCTCAGACTAACTCCCAAAGCAGCTCAGCAGCCAACAAATTCATGAGCATACTCCACAACAGACTAGAGTTCTTGCCATGTTCTGCAGGAGCAGATCCAGGCACCACTAAACGATTGGTGTATAAAAAAGACAGAGAATACCTTTGGAAAACACTGAAGAAAAACCTGTCTGTTGAGAAGCAAGCTGGGATTTAACTCCTGAAAAGTTATTCTCAGGTGAAAATACACATCTTGTGAGTTCCAGAACTGCAAAGTAAATGTGATTTGTTCAAACACGAAGATTTTCCTCTGCATACATCAGTAACAGTCTCTTTTACAAATTTCTGTGGTGACAACTGAACTTTAATCACCCAATTAAAATTGGGAAAATGCATTTCTATAGATTTTTAAAAAGAGAGAAAGAAATAGTCATTCCAGGCAAACCCCTATTGAGCAGTGTCCAGTATTAAAGGGTTGCACACACATCACCCCGTCCTTTTGCCACTAGAATCGAAGGTTATGCAGGTGACCTTGACCACTACCCCCAGGCACCTTGCAAGGGGGTATCTCCTTGCATGAGAGCATCTCCAGACCCAGCCAAATGCTCGTTGGCCCAGCTGGTGCCACATAGTTATGTCTATCCTGTAGCCTTCAGATAAATCTTGTCAAGTTTTTACCAGACAGAGGGTTTGAGAGCAGACTGCCCTCTGATTCAAACTATGCATGAGGAGGTGTTCATCCCTTCAAGCGCCCAACCTGGCCACCCCATATTCCCACTGCCCTGGCAGTCAGTGCTTATCAGACCAAATAGCAGATGGCTATTCCTGCGAGTAGGGCAGGCAAGATCTATGGGCAGCAAACAGAGATGCACAGAGCCTGAATCTAGGAGCACTCCTGGGCCTCAGGGCACAACTGGATCATGTTAACTAATGAATACTATTGATAGACTCCATGAACTTACTGATGATTTGTGTTATTTATTTATTTGTGCTAATTTATGTTTTAATTTCTGGTATCTCTAGAGAAGAAATGCTGACTTGTTTTGTTGTATTTGCCTTTATTAAATGTATCCTGGTGAGCCATTTTTTTCCCTAGTAGTGCAGTATATTAAAGTATATGGGACTTGAAAAGAAAGTTGTTCACATAAAGAGTAAGACCTTATTTTCCCTCAGGAACTTGCCAGAGATCAATATTTCATCTACCATAACAATGAAAACAGCAGACCACAGAAAGCAGCAGAGAACAACACAAAGTGATGGTGAAGAGGAGAGAGCGGGCTCTCCCTGCTGCCCTGAACCAAAGAGAGAGAAGGGAAAGGAAAGGTATTCTGGGAATAAGCAGAGCAGAGGAGGCAGTTCTCCAAAGTAAAAGAGGTACAGAATGCAGAGATCTCTGAGCTTAAACAACATTGAAAGGGAATATTGTGCTCACATCAGACTCTGATGATCCATAAAGGCTTTAAATACAAGATCTTGCTGAGACCTTCTGGACTGAGCAGACAGTCTGTGCTGTGAAGAGTTCTTACAGCCAGAGATATGTTCTCTGTCCCTGCAGCAGAGAACATTCATGGGATCATGTTGCAGACAGAGTTTAAAATTTAGCTGCTTCATTTTTACCTCTTTAAGCAGAAGGTGATGTGCTTGAAATTTACCTGGGCACATTTTTTAGACATTTCATCAAAACAAGTGAAAACAAAGATAGGTGCAGAACATATTCTCTGATGTGCAACGCCAGTGCAAACAGAGGAGATATGTGAAGTAGTCTGGGTCAGGCTATTTCTGGAATCAAACCTTATTTCAGCTCAACACACCGAATTCCTTCCATATCACAAATGCTCCTACAGAACAGAATTTAATTTGGCTTTGTTGTATATAAGCATGTACCAAAGTACATATAGGTGTTCCCTTTGAGTAACCCACAGAACCATTATGCAGTAATAAGCCCAGGTGGGACTTGACATTAGTAGCCATTTCTGGAAAATACTTTCTCTTCATTTATATCTCCATGTTGTTTCTCCCTTTTTAAGAGAACTTACATGAGTACTTGAGTCTTGGGAGCTGTAAATAGTAAGAAGAGAAAAGTTTGTTGTATTTGTGGATGACAAGCCTAACTTCTGCACAGATCTTTTTATCCCTCTGTCCACCCTGTCCTTTCATTTAATATTTCATTTGTAAATAAACAGAAGGTGAATACTTCAGAAATAAGAACACAACAATGTAACAAGCAATTTGACACAAATCCATCTGAAACATTTTCACAGATGATATTGCATAGCCTTACAAAATAAGAAATGAAGAGCTGGCAGCCAGGAATAAGGCAACCAGGAATAAGCAACTAATTCTCGTTTCATTCCACATTCAAGTCCTCCTAGAGCAAGACCCACTGTGGAACAGCTGGTTGCCTAAAGGGGAAAAAATTACTATTTCACATTTATGACCTTTCTTTATTTCCAGGTAGTTTGTTCAATATTAACTCTTTCCCATCTAAGAGCACTGGAAACATCACACTCTGGGACTGAACAAGCTATTTGAATCCTTTTTCTGTAACACTGAGAGATTTGGGGGGAGAAAAGAAGAAGGATTTGCCACACTAAGGTTTGTATGTAAAACATAAAAAGAAAGTAACCAAACGGTGCAATTTTCAACTGTTAGGAATCTGTCTCCAAGAGACCAAGGAAGAGGGGAGGATACAGATTTCATTAGTGAAGTCTTGAATTCTTCATCACATTCCATTAAAAATTAAGACAATGAAATAGCAGCTTCATAGCAAAATCATGAGGCTATGGATATCTGTTTTTAAGGCCACTTTTACGTGATTATACATTCTCGTGATCATTAAAGGATCAATTCATTGAAAATAAGGTGGAAATAGTCGAAGAGTAATTCCAGTAATCCCAACCATCTAACTATTTCAAAGCAAAACTTTCAAAAGCATCCGTCTTCGCAGGTCGTTTGAAGTGATTTTTAGGAAGGGGAGGGTTAGGGAGAGGCAGAACAGGAAAGGAACAGCCTAATGTTTCTAACCTTTCTGTAAGTACATAGTAGAAAGGGCTGTCTGGGTGAGTCACTGTGTGGGTGCTGGCAGAGTGCTGCTGAGTGGTAGAACAGCGGGGGCAGAGGGAGATTACATGAACTCATTGATGACTGCTTACATAAAGAGGAATTACTACACAGCCAGCGCTCTCTCAGTGCTACTACTGTCTTTCTGGAAAGTTACACAAAGCCCAGGTTTTTTACTCCTTAGGTTTGTCTGCAATTGGGGCACACTGGGCAAATGTCGGACAGAGGTTTATGTGAGTCATAAAATAAACTCTTGCACCTTGTACCCCTTTTCCTCAGCTTCCTATATGCTGTGCCATGTCCATCAGTAGAAATGTTATAGCAAAATGTAGCCATTTTCTATATCACAGCTACATTTCTAGTGACAATTTTGAAATAGACTACCTTCCAGTGAAAAAAAGCCTTGTTCCCTCTACTTGTAAAGCTCCGGTACATTTTGGAAGTACTTCCCTTTTTTGCAAACCTCTGTTCTCCATTAAGGTATCTATAATTCCTTTTTATCCCTGCAAACTAAAAAAGTCAGGACTCTTTTTGGACAAAGTTTCAGTAAAATAACATATGCCAATTTGCTTGTTCCTTTCATCATCCTTCCTCTTCAATCCTAGACGACTGTTTGGCAATTTGATGTGAATTCAGAAGTCACTTCTTTTTTTGGTAAAGGTTAGCAAAAACTGCAAATACAGTACTCTACTATGTAGCTGTGAGAAGATGTTCCTCAGTGTCTATTACAAAAAACGTCATTAACTCCCAAGACACAAGATTATTAGAACATTTCTTATTTTATGGACATAAAATACATTCTAATAATTTTCAGGGCTAAGCAGGAACTGCAGGATTTATCTCTATATGGTCCAAGCTCAAAGTTAAATATAGACCTAAATACATTAGCATAATTTCTAAACCCACGAAAGTCTCTTCATTCTTGCCACACTTTCTTGGTGAATTTAGTCATTGCTGTCAGAAGAGGAAACCCATTAAATTAATAGAAAATTAAATATGCCACTTACTGTAGATATTCAGGTGAAATAAATTCGTAACTTTTAAACAAAGTAGCACCTGCGGAAGCCACAGTTAATTTTCTAAACGGTGCTATCCAGTACTACTCTTCTAGTTCTGACTGCTGAGCTACTTCCTTGGAGTTTGCAGTTTCCTATGATGGAGGAAGGTCCCAAGTGCTACGTTAAAGGCTGGCCAGGAAAGTCAGGTGAAATGAAATCACAGCTCCTTTATTTGTGCAGGTGGAACTTAAGTAAAACTGAAGCAGTTCTTGTAGAGAGATACCAAAAATTTTCTGGGTGAAAACCTTGATGAAAAATCATTAGAAATTTTGAGCTCTAGGAAAATTTTTATTGAAGATCCAACAAATATTGAAACAAAGTTTCTAGAAAATTAGAACAGCATCTGCGTCAAGTCAATGCAAGACACAGGATAAATATAATTTTAAAGTCTGTGGGATATGCAGAGCTGTTCTTGGTGCCAGAATCTCCAAGCTGCTCTGAATCTGCCACTTAAAGTCCCTGTCCAATTCTCCCCAAACTCCACCCACAAAGTCTTAAAATCCTCCATTTTTTTTCTAATCCTTTTCATCTTTCTAGAAGCACCTTGAAACCCTTCTCAAGACAGTTTTGAGGATCTGTACTGGGACACGCAGACAAATGACTCACATCTACAATGAATGAATACAGTACACACTTGGGGAGAAAAAGCTCATGTTTCATATTAAAGAGTTCTCCCATGCACGTATCTGTAAAAGGCAATGAATAAGGCACGGAGGGCTGGGCCCTCCATTATACCATTAGCACTGTTCAATAATAAAGATAATTTCAGTTAATAGACCCTTTTTTTTCCCGAATAACTTGTATCATCTCAATATAAATAGTTGGACTTCATATCTTCCTTATATCACTATGTTCATAACTCTTTAAATGCCAGAAAATAAGTCAGACAATTTAATTTCCATAACTGTTTTCAAATCTATCCTCTGGCTCAAAAGCTCTGTTTTTTCTGTTTCACATGTGAACTAGCTTAAACACTGAGAGTTTAAATGATCTGACTCAAAATCACATAGATCACATAGAAGTTTGATGGCAGACTCAGATTTTCTGATCCTTAGCTGACCAGATTTTTCCTCTTCTGAAAATAACTCATTTAATAATACAATGATCATATTGATTAGCTCTTACAATCAAAATGTAAATGTCTGCTGTTCCAGATGGCAGCCTCTCTAATCTGCTCAAACGTGTCTCAGGAGAAAAAAATTTTTGCCAGTGCTCTCTATTCCATTACTTTAGTAACAGAAGTATAAAAATAAAAGCTTTTCTTCTCCTAGAAAAGCATCATCACAGCCACATGTCATAGAAGACCAAGTTAGCAATGCTTTGCATCCTCACTGAGTAGTGTGGAAATGGGGGCCTGTGGAGTACTGCTAGGTGTTTGCTGGTAGCTTCTAAGGGAAAGTAATTAATAAAAGCTGGCATGTAACCTGTTGCACTGAGCCTTGAATTGCCACTAGAAAAATGTTAAGAGTCTGAAAAATGAAGAAAAAAATTTACCCAATAATAATTAAATACCACCCTCAGGAAAGAAAAGGCCTTCCAAGTTAATTTATAACATGTCTGAAAGAGGAAAAACAACTAACAGCCTTGAAAATAAAAACTTACAAAGGGCCTGATCCAATACGTAAAAAAGACTGCACGTAGAAGTCGGTGTCCATGATACCTTACTGCACAAAGTTTGGCTTGATGTCTATGAAGACCTGATTTTCAGGCTGGACAAATTTAAGCCACAGTACACTACGTTGCAGTCTAGACTGGACTGTGGGAGGGAACTGTCATTTCTTTATTGTTGTTCATCCTGATGAGGGAGGAGGACTGAAAATGGAGTTGGCAGAAGAGAAAGCCCAGTACCATCTGTGAGCAGCCTGTATAACACAAGTTAGTGCTATAACTAGAAGCAGTGCGGGACAGAGATGAGTTTCAGAGGCCATAGAAGAGTTTAATAGAATCTGCCTCATTGTTGACTTATTCAGTTGGAATCCAGTTCTGGAGTTACATATGCTACCCCCAGGATTTCCCCAAAGATTGGTACCTCAGGACATCTGCCTCTGACTCTGGGCTTCCAGAACCTTCCTCAAATGTGCTTGGCCTGAGAAAGATGAGGGCTATTATACTCTGCTCCAAAGGAGAGCAACACCTTTCCCTTCCTCCCCTGCCAGTATGGCAGTAGCCACTTGGGCTGACTCATTCTTTGGAAAAAAGACTTCTCAAAGGTACCCCTGGTATGTTTATCTGGTTCCTAAAGCATGATGCTGCAAACATGTCCTTAGAAGACAGGGATGAAATGAGCTGGTTTGATGAGGGTCCAGGCACTAGACACGTTAGAGATTAACCTGGCAACCTGCCCAGGTCACTGTGCAGAAAGGGAGCAACAGATCTAGCAGCCCATGGAGGTGCAGACCCTCCTGCCAGAGAGGTTTCTCACTCGTTAGAATAAAAAAAGTCAGCCTAAAGGGCTCTTCACCCTAACAATCAAGTCAGCTCCCTGATACTCTGGCCAAACTACCCCTTTGGGCACCCTAATTTGCCCACCATAATTTCTCTGAGCTCTATGAAAAAGGATCTGCGTGTATTTAATCACATCTTTCGCCTATGTTGCCAACCGAGTTTATTTCAAAAAAACCCACAAACACACCAAACCAAAACCAACAAAACTTTGGGTCTCGTACACATAACTGTGCATAGAGAAATGGAAGGTAGGAAAAACATGTTGGGATAGAGAAGAAAAAGGTATAACATGAAAAGATGAAAGACAAAAGAAACATCCCATTAGAAACCACCAAAACATTACCAAATATTTAGAAAGTTATTTGATAAGAAAAACAATGATGATTTTCAAAATACAAGGCCTTTTTCAAAAAGTTCAATAAGTTCAAGTAAATTTTAACAACTTTAATATTATTTGCCAATTTATTTTGCTTAGGTGACTCAAGGAAAGAGAAATTTAAATGGTACCTCAACAAGGTCACAGCATCAAACACAGTGAACATGCTGACAGCCTGCTATGTCTTTCTAGTCATTATCAAACCAAGGAATATGTAATTTTAGCTACAGGATATAAAAGTTCTCTCATATATGTTTGTTACTCCAACAAAAATTTTAAAGATTTCACCTTAACATTTAAAGTTGTTCCCATCATCTCTTATAGGTTGGGGTTTTTTTTGAAAATATCATTATATCACTTAGCTGTGTGCTTTTATTTTTTATTTATTTTATTTTTATTCAAACTGTCCCCAGTTTGAAGAAAGAGCACATGGTAAAAGTATAGACTAAGAACATTCAGATCATTACTCACATAGCAAACCAATACAATTCATTTTATTGGATGCTACTGTCAAAATTGAGTCATGTAAGTAAATTATTTTAACCTCTCTTTCCAAGACCAGGAAAGGAGAATTATAGCTTAGTAAACAAATGATTCCTAAGAGAAAAACTAAAGAAGAAGAACAACCTGTTATCAGTCACAGGAGGACTATGAGCCAGTGATTTGATTTACTATGGAAAATGACAGATATGTTTCTTGATGTAACTGGAAAGGTATTTTCAGCTGAAAGAGAGAAAAATTATCCAGCATCCTGAGACATCTGGCATACCAAGTGTATTTTGGGACATTAATATTCAAGAAAAAAACAAAAGGGAATTTACACTGGAGCAGTAGCAGAGAAGGGCAATCAGAAATTCATAAAAATGACAAGTCTGTCCTGCAAGAGGGGACTGCAAATGCTCAATTTCATCACATGGGAACGCAGATGAAATATTACTGCTAGCTCTGTACACATATGAAATTACCAAATAAAAGATAATAGATTTACCAGGCATGTGCATAAATGGGTAGTAAATTGCATTTATGAAGACTAATTATCAATGACTGACTTTCTGATTAGTGGGTTACATCAAGAGGATTCTGGTCTACTCTGGTCCCAAGGCTTGTCAGATCTACCTCAATGGTTTGGATAAGATGGGCAAAAAGTGCTCATTTAATCTGCAAATTCAGCAAGTTAGAGGGGTGGCAAACGTATCGCAGAAGAGGAAGGAAATTCAAAGCTGTCTTGAAAAGGGAAGAATTGGTCTGGGCTAAGAAGGCTGTAATCCAGTAAGGGAAATACAAAGCTGTGCAAATAGGTAGGGATAATCATCTATTTAGGCACCACCGAGGGAATGAATGTCACTGATATTGCCGTAAGGAACTAAGATATCATTGTCAATCACAAGCCAGCTGTAAGACTAAAATTTGTTTAAAAACTCCATATGGGAATGTAGAACGAGTACTGTCTGTTAAATGAAGCCATTTTTTATCAGTAAGGCCTCAGCTGGCATACAGTTAATATAATTCAGGAAGGCTACAGTTCAATCAAAGGGAATCTGAAAGACAATAAAGAGAATTTTTAGACACCTGGAGAAAATATCCTAAAAGAAACGGCTGAAGAATTCTGGTTATTTAGGTCAGAGAGGAGGCAATTTAGGAGAGATATGATAATAGTTCTTATTATTTGAAATGTAGCTCTACTCAGAAAAAGGATAAATATTTTCCCACATTCATTAAAGGTGGAAAAAGAAGTAGGGAACTCAAGGAAAAAAAAAAGCATACTTAGCATGAATATTGAGAAAAAATATCTACCAATAGAATAAGGAAGTGTTGTAATGAAAGGGCTTTATGATTGCTGATATTCTGTTTCTGGGCTGCAAATTTGAGAATTATCTGTCAAGAATGATGTAGATAATATTACCACCTCCAGGGACGGGAATAAAGTCCCAGTGCTTCCCTGCTGCACTCACCCTGTTGTCTCAGCAGACCGCAGCTCTGCACCTTACAACACTGACCCGTCATTGACCAAAGTTAGCCGTTATGGAGTAGAAACAAGTGAAGGTCATGCCTGGGTTTGGGAAATGTTTGTATTAATTGTATTAATTCTACAGATTGAAGACAGGCAAAGAAGAAAGATTTACTCCAGATTCTTGAACACCATCCTTGTTAAACTTGGCTTTTCCCTCATCTTCTGATGTCTCAGCCTCTGCCAGAGCACTGGATGAAGCAGCCCTTCTTGAGAGCTTGGAGCCCAGGAGTATTGTCTCCCTAGGCTTTCTTTAGTGCTTGCTGCTGCCTCCATTTCTGTGCCACTGATTCCCCAGGTGACAATCCTGCCATGGCCAACAGTGCCAGCATGTGAGCTTAACGGCCTGGAACCATCAGGAACTCTTCTGGAAGCACTGACAAGGTGCAACAACACAGGAAACCATCTTCCTAAAGAGTGTGGCTGGCTAGTACTCCAAAAGGCTCTCTGAAGAGACAGTGCCTTGAGTGTGCTGACAGCTGTAAATACCATTCTTTTTAAAATCTTCATTAAGGGTGTGGGGGCAAACTCCAGTTCCTTCAGCAATAGGTGTTTTGGTGTTTCTCCAGTTCTCACAGTGATGGCTGGTCTAGTGGATCAGCGTCTTTTGATGTTTTTCTCTGTCAAAACAGTCCTGACATCACAGACAGAAGAATCCCCTCCTACAGCGATAAACCTTGTTATTAGAGGGGATTTGAACGGTCATTTTACTTTTCCTGTTCTCCTGCTAGAAACTCCCTCTCAATCTATCTCATTTGCACATAAACCTTTATGAAAACACCCATATGGTGGCACGCTGCACAGTCATCCAAACAATATTGATCTTCCCTATTTCTCTACACATCCATTTTCTGAAGTGACTGTGCCAGCCACCATGGAGCCAAAGGCAGTTAACAGCAAGGATCACAAGCAGCAAATTAGAATAATTTCCAGGGTTCTTGCAATGAATATTCTATTTCTTCAGCATCTTTGGTGTCAACATGGAGTGACAAATCTCCAGCTGGGAAAAACAGTGCTAGTGTGTTGTCCTCAGAGGAACAGTAGGGATTTATATCAACTGAGGACTAAGCAGAATTAATGGAAGAGAAAATAGAGACAAATTCTCATAAGCCTGCACACTGAACACTAAATCTAGGTAGTTTAACACTGGCTAGTTACAACAGTACCAGAGACTTTTTTCTCTACCAATCCACTCAACTGTTGTCCAGTCTGGAGGGGCCATTTCCTGTAGGAGCTTGTGCTGGGAGAGAGCTCAGCGGGGAGGCAATGCCTCCCAGCATGGAGGTTAGCACTGCTCCAGTCCAGAAAAGGTTAGGAACACAACAAAGGTATCCTACAGGATCCATCCTTTTTTTCCCATGCATCTGTCAACAAACACAATCACAGCTCTGCTGGCATGGATAGGTGCAGTGCTGTCCTATGGCCCCTTATGAATCCCCTATTCTTTCAGCCACAAATACTGAAGAGCTTCTTTGGGATGCTTTGAGATTATATCTCTCTTTCCGAAATTCAAAGAATTTGTGCAGGAGACCCATAATACATAGGAGATCTAGGCAGAAACTTTTTTTAGAATACAGGTTCCCTACCATGAAGTAGTTAAATGGTCTGCAAGTCTCTGATTATCTCCAGATCATCAGAAAGGCTGATACACTGATAAGGTCTTTTCCCTGTGACTTCAGGATTCTGTTTATTTTGTCACATGTCTTATATAATTATTTGCAGAAGTATCTCATCTCCAAACTTGCATTGTTACAGTTTTGTGGTTAATGTCATGCACCTTCCAGAGCAAACACGGTTACATTGACAAACCCTCTATTCAGATGCACTCTTTGGCACTGTTGGATCTACCTTGAACTGCATTTACGAGCCAGATTGTCATGCCAATCACTGCTAAGAAAATTTTCTCATGAATATGAACTTTCTACCTATCTGGGTGAATTGTGTTTTGTCTGAAGGACAATACATCTTAGAGCAGCATGCCGTTGCTAGCAGACATTTTAGCGGGTCACGGATTTCCAGTACAACTCCCAGTGTTTGAAATCCCTGATACTAGCCTGAGGAAACACTTCTATGGATAAAATCTCATTATTTTTTGTCAGATAACTAAGTATTTCAAAATGAACTCATCAAAACATCCCTCCAAGGTTAATAATAGTATAATTAAGCTAGTGAAATACATCAATCTGCTTAGCTGGTGTGAAAATGAACTGCACTTGACTGACATATATTGCACGAAAGAAATTGAAATAGGAAAAGGGATGCACTGCCACAGGAGGTACTTTTAGCTGAAGTGAATGAGAGCAAAACCTGATGACATAACCGCAGTATGAATCCAAGACTTCTTATGTAATTTGAAAGCAGAGAAAATAATGAACTAGTGGAAAAGACATTGTAGGATGTCCAAAGGAACACAAAGCAAAGAGATGCACTTAGGCTGTCATGTCTATTTATCTACAGATGTAAGACTAACAACTGAAACTGCAAATTTAACTGCACATATTGCATAAAGGAGGTTTCTATAATGTTGTCTACTTCTGCAGCCTCGTGGGGAGATACAGCTTTTGCATCAGAAGCACCAATTAAAAGATCCATCCTCCAGTATGTTATTCAATCCTCTGGCAGTAAAAAAGTAATAACAAACAGCAGCCTTCCCTGTTTCTCTGATTCCTATAAAAGAGAAAGTAACCACATCCACTTAAGCAAACCTTTTTTTTCTTGGAGTGAGAGTAGACAATAGACCACTGTTCTCTTAATCTTTTCCATTGCATGAATGGTGGGACAATTCTTCCAATTGTTCCCATCCCTGTAGGCCTGTCTCACCCAGCTGGGTGTCAGGAAAAAGCAGGGTGGTTATGAATCCCTGGTGGGTGGTCTAACAAGGAACAGTGTTGTGCAGCTGACAAAGAAATGGGTCTGTGGCTGAGGAACCTTAGGCAGATGTTCTGTTAAAAGCCGGAACAGCTGTTCGGGTTTGACACACTCTTGAGAAATGGTTTTTGTTGAGAAATACTTTTGGTGTAGGTAGCTCAGTGTACAGCTGCAGTGCCAGCTGCAGATTGACCTCTGGGTGCCAGGAATCCAAGGCAAGAAACCACAAACTGTTGCAGGCCCTTTGTGCAGTGAAGGGAACCTGTGGGACCAGCCAGGTGACCTGACAAAACAGGAGCCAGGGACTCTGGAGGAAGATCCCAGACACTGGCATGAATAGACTGTGAGATCATAGAAGCCAGGGGTTTCCTTTGTTTGGGATCCCTCCTCAGAGGCATGAACTTGAGATGTAATTCAGTTTTGCACCAAAGATAAAATTACTTAAAGGAACCAGAAGTCTGAGACTCTGCTATGGGAAACCTGCGTTGAAATCAGTAAGGGAACCTTGTCTGACAGAGCGAGAGTGGTGTGTCTAGAGAGTCAGGTGGGCCACCCATCAGCTCACTGGAGCTACCCACTGCAAACGGGCTTCAGTCACAGCACCGAAGTCTCAGGTGGTGGGAATGTGAGTGCCAGAGTGATTGGACAGACAGAAGTTTCCTTAACAACTTTGCTTGGTGGAAAACACAGAACTAATGTATTGGGAATGTGTAAAAGCAGTAAGTACCGTGCAGTCGGGCGGTGATTGATACTATGCTCTGCAACACTCTCACATTTGTGCCTTGACACCTGGGACCATTAGTCTTTACCCAATGATAGCTTTCCTTATTATAACTCAAGTGAAGGAGAAAGGATTGGTCAAAAGGCAGATCTATTAGAGCAACAAATAACCTCTCCCCCAACATGTCTTCTCAAATCCAAGTTAAACTTCATGTAGGTAAAACTTGGGAGATGGAAATTTTTGAGGCAAAAGCTATATTCCTAGCATTTTCTTAGGAGGTCTGCTGTACCATACTCATTTAAGCAGGGGCATAAATTCCTACTTACTCTCCTGCCCTTCATCCTGGTTTTGCACCTACAGCATCTGATGCTGAAGCAAAGCTTACTCTCTCCCCTTGTGCACAAATGGCCCCTTGTTGGAGGCAGTCTAGTTTCTATTAAAGGCACCTCTTCCCCTCTCATGGAGTTAGCTTGCAGGTTTTAAAAGCAAAATTGGACAAAACATTTTCACCTTGAAGCTGAGAGACATCCTTCTCCTACTGAATAATCAATTGTACCCAGCCAGAGAAAGTTAGCTTGCTTCATAATGATTCCCCTCTCTGGAAAAGTATTACCCAGCAAGATATCCTGGAAGTCACCTGGCAGTAACTAATATCTCCCTCTTAAATTTATGTGTTAATAATCAGTTTTAGCACTTTGCCACGTATCTGTTGCACATGCATTTCATGTCTTTTTCTTTTTTTTCTTCCTGGAATCAAAGTATAGCCCTCAATTTCATTGAAGAGGTTGCACTCTTTTCTCTCACCCTGCAGCAGTGGCATTCAAACTGCAGCTGGGAAAAGGGAGAAGGCAAAAATAGTTATTGCTGGAAAAGTTCTACTAGCACACTCAGCTAGCTCTAGCATTAACTAGATAATGCATTGTTTTTGAAGAAAAAAATAGCACAAATGTCTAAAAAGTGTTTAAAAGAGGTTTATGTAATGTAAAAAGAGGTTAAAATGAATAAAGAGGTTTAGCAACTCACTAGATTTCAGATGGTGTTTTACCAGGCTGACTTCTCAAACACTTCAAATCAGCTAATTGACACATGTGGTGGTTTGAGCCATATTTCAGGGAAATGTTCAAAAAGAATGTCTCCTCCTCAGAGGAAGATGGGTTACAGCCACCCCTCCCCCGCCAGGTTTGGGGAAAAAAAAAGATTTTTCCTCAGAGGAATGTGAAAAAGAAAAGAAAAACTATTTATTTAACAAACACACAGGAAAATAATAATAATAATAATGCTAAATAACAAAAACCTCTCGTTGTGAGAGAAAACCTGAAAGATTTTAGAGTCCTTCTGTGGGTGTGGTCTCNGTGTCCTTGAAGTACAGACTGTTTGAAAAGTTCGCTCAGTTTTTTTCTCTCTCTGTTGCACTCAGTTTTAAAGGCATAGAAAGGCACAGGAATCATGTCTGGGCATAGAACAGTGATAGGGGATATACAGCATAAAGTCACCCCCAGACACACAAAATCATTAGTACTGCTTTACATCCGGGGAACGTTGACCTGCCCACAACCAGGAAGATGTATGCTTTTTTTCACATGGGGGGGGGAAGAAGTGTAAATCTAAAAATAACAAAGAAGAATCAAAATACAGGTGCCACTATTCTGCTTTTATGTCCTCAGTATCTGCAGATTCTATAATAACAACAGGTAGCATTCAAGGAAAGTTTAGGAATTATCCACTCAACTGGCAATCAAAACCAAACAAAATGCAAGCTGACTTTTAGTTTATTTACAGTATCTATTTAGTTTAACTATAGTATTGATAACTTCTTCTGAGGTTCATGACCAGAATAAAAGCCCAAGAGAGAATATTTAGTAAAAGTTGAGATAGAAATGCTGCAAGAGAGAAAACACTGTGTAGTAGAAAATGAGTGACTGCATTCTGCAGAAGCTGGTTAGATTTTTACTCTTCCTGAATGCTTCCATTTCTAGAATTCATGGTATTACTAGAAGAACAAATACAAACAGGTATTTAGATTTAAAAATCAATAAATTTTGAGTTAAGGTGTCTGTCATGTGTAATCAGTTATTTTATAACAATGAATGTAAGAAAAAATAAACTGGTTAAATACTCATGCCACTGGATACAAACACTGTGGTCACAGTTGGTATTAAGGTCATTTTCACCTCACAAGTGCTTATGTGTTTACTGCTGAGCTCCACTGACAACAGCAGAGGTCCCGATTATGTGTTCAATAAATGCTGTTCATGTCTTTGCCTAGTAACTATCCTCCTGGCCTGTGCCATGAAGAAATAGGAAAAAATGCCTCCACAGCCAACCCTCTCTCTCTCCATATGGCAGCTTACATGGCCACCAAAATACACTTTTTTTTTTAAACAAACACTTTTCCACTTTCTTGTTTCTCTTCCCATATACCAGCTGTCTATAAAATGAAAAGATGCTTGTTTCTCCCTTTATAATCTACTACACAGACCTGAATTTGGTACAACTCTGTTCCCTTGGTGGCTGCTTAAGACAGACACACTGAAGAAATGTTGTGCCTGTGGTTTGCATGCAGACTGCAGCTATTGGCATGCACTTTTAAGGAGATGTTTCACTCAGATTTGGGAAGAAAGGAAATCACTGCTGTCCTCAGCAGAGAGGATCCCTGTCTACCCAATATCAACACTTTGAAACTGAACTGGTTGCTACCCAGTGGGAGAAGAATTTAATTTTCAGACCACTGATCAAATTCCATTGGTATCCATTGGAATTAATTTCTCAATGCCAGTAGCACATTCACATATTCACCAGCTTCCGTGTGGGAAATTCAGGCAGATTTAACTGCCTTCACATTTACTCAACCAGCCATCAAGTCCTCACATCCTGCTCTCTGCAGGAAGTACCCTCTGCCCAAAGTATAAATGGGTTACACCAGTTCGCTCTCCATGTCACAGTGTCTGTCCAGGAACGGGTAATCATTGCACAGAGGAAAAGAGGAAGCCTAGAGTTTCACTGCCCCTTGTGTTTGTCTGTGATTTATAACAAGGTATGCACCTGGCCAAGCTAGCAATGGAGACCCACCTCCTCCCAGAGCTGTCAGATGATCTTAAAAGGAAAACCTCACTTAAAGTGTTAAATATTCCATGTGAGGTTACCATCTATGCACAGCCCAGTAACTAAAGAGTTTTTCAAACCAGAAACACAAACGTTGAGTAGCAACATAGTTTGACTCTTCACTGGCTATTTGTCTGCATTCAGCTGGCATCCTGTGAGACCAGGGACTGTCCTCCACACCATGCACTAACAATCAAAAGTCACTGCACAGGCACATCCTTAGTAGCACTTGCTCCATGGTTCCATGTACCTGAAAACCGCTGCTGGATGCAACAGACCTGCAAATTTATTCCTTCATCCTAAACCAGGATAAATTGTGTTTTATTCCTGACAGATGTTTATACAACTTGTTCCTAAAAATAATTTCCAGGGAAGGATGTTTTTCTCAGGCAAATAATTCCTGAGATTTACTGTTAGTAGATTTTAATGACTACTGCAGTCAGCTCGCTGAGACTTTTGTACCTCCCTCATGACCAAAAATTTCCAAATATTTTTTATCTTCAGCTTAGAGTGTTAGGGGAAAACAAATTAAATGCCTCACCTTGGCTTCACACTTCTTTTTTTTTTAACCAGTTATTCAGTGACATTTTCCTCTTTTGCATCCATATGCCATAAGCATTATTTTAGGGGAGTTATCTGCCACTAGGATTCAAGAGTAGAAGCAAGTACAGTTTTTAAATAATGTATTTAGACATTAGAAAATTATCTGTATTGCCACTCCCTATTGTTGCCATGGTTTCCGAGCACGCAGTGGTATTATTAATGTTCAGTTTAACACTTCTAATAAGTACCTGCTGTTCCCTGTTGGTCAGTGTTTTCTGGATTTATTTTCTTCCCTAACAAAACATTAGCAGAACCACAGATTGCAATTAGCGTTATGAACTACTTAAAATGCTGCCTACCTTTTACCCTTAGTTTAACTGTTGATTTTATTAAAAAAAAAAAAAAAATCCACTAATTGTAGGTAGGAATCAAAACAATCCCTCAGCCCACAGTTCTGAGTGCACATACTTCTCATAAGGGAGACTAACTAATAAGTGGGTAAAATAAAACCAAACAAAGCAACAAAGAAAAAAATTTTAAAAAGCCAACCCAAAACCAAATTAGAACCAATGGAAGCAGAGTTATTATTTCATAACAATGAAGTGAGACAGGCCTCTTTGAATATGAAAAAACCCATACTTTTCCCCACTGAAAGAAAAGGAATTGGAGGGGGAGAGAATAAGGATGTGAAAGCATTTTTTCAATCCCTACCTCAATGCATTTAAGACCATTTACTAACTTACTCCTTCACACCGGCATTGCTAACTTAAGACAAGAAGTGTTTATAGAAACAATCTTGGACCACCCTTCTCAAAACAAACCTCATCTTAGCCTGATGGAAAGTATTATAAAGATCAAAACTGGACATTTTATAATAAACTACTTTTTCACTGGAAAATGCTGATTCAGTGATACTGAACAATGATGAAGGAAAAGATTTGTTTAATTGACAATTTTGGGCAAGAAACAATTTAAATGCCCTATTTAAACCAAACCATTCCAGCCAACACAAAGAAACCATATTTTTTTCCTGTGCTAGGAAACTCAGATTTCTTTCAGGATCATTCCACCCCTCACAATGAAATATTTTGGATTCACTGGGGCCATGCTTTCCAGTCATATGATAACTGGGTGGAGTAATTTTGGCCAGTTCTGATCTTTGTACAAGTTTCAGTTTCTAAGGCCTTCTTAAGAGGACATTTCTGCCATGCTTATATAATGAAGGGCTTTGTTACAAGCATTGCCACCAGTGGTAACTATTCTCAATTATCCTCACTGCTTCCACACTGCATTACCCATCCTGTGACATGAAGCACAACAAGCAAGAGTGAAAGTTGTTAATTCCTTGATAAGAAAAGCACTTATTCAAAAAAAAGACTCCATGATACTTGGGTTCTGTTTTGTTTATCGTACCTCACCTGTCTCTTCTTTGTTATCAACTCTTGAACCTGCTGCCAAAATTCAAGAAAATTTGAGCAAGGAGGATAACTCAACCATATTGAATTCTCTCATCAGGCAGATTGAAAAGGGGTTATTTCAGTGCTGCAGTCAAGGAAATTATTGAAGTGTGAGGGTGCACCTCATTGGGTAGCAGAGAATCCTTAGGGCACACTCATGTATTTTACCCACAAGGGAAACTTCAGTCTGAGCTTCTACCTTCTCAACTGACACCTGAACTCAATAAGCTTTGGGACATAGTCTGTACAATCCTGCTTCCATAATTTCACTGTTCACGAGAGAATTCATAAGAGCTATTAAACTTTTTGCTTGTAGTTACTAGAAAACAGTGCTGGAAGTTACTGGAAAACAAACTCTTCCTCCATGGGAAAGCATTCTACTTTGACAAACAGAAAAATGGGGAATGGAAAAACACAGCATAATGCTGATGTGAATAACTTCTGGTGACTTTTAAAGCTATAAAGATACCTTCTTTTTTTTGCCTCTCATGGGAATAGAAATAGAAGGAAATTGCTGCTTTATAGCTGCAGTAAACCAAGCAACAGATGAAGATGTGCTAGAAATGGTAACAAGCTGAGCTGTTCCTGTGTGGGGACTAGGAGAGCAGATTCAGATTGCTGACGTGTATCCACAAAATGAGCGTGGAGGGCCCTGGCAGGCTCCTACCCATGAAACAAGCCCCAGCCACATCATCTGGACGGGAAGGAGCAGGTGCTGGAGCTGACTCCTGCTCACAAACACTGAGGAGCTGAGGAGATGGAGCATGGCTTCTGTGGCAGCAAAAGAAAAGGCAGAGTTGTGCACTTAAGAAAAGGATTAAAAATAATGGTGGCAGTTAATTTATTACTCTTCTGAAGAAATCTACCCCTCCATCACCAAGACCAGATACGAGGACGTATGTTATGTACCTTAGGACAGGCTGCTCAAATCTGATGAGATTTTGTAAACTGTGCTGACTGGTTTTATTTTCTGAGATATATCTGTCGATATATTTTATATAAAAAACATACATATTTATTAAACTCATACATTTTATATATTAAGCATATGTGTACAAAATACAGATCCCTGTATACTTATATATAGATAGATATAAAAAAGAACATGTTAAAAAATGTTTATCTGCTTGCTCCTTGGATAGTGCACTTTTAATGTGCAGAAACTGTAGCTGTCAGAAGGAAAAAAATCATAGCTTCCTATGGCCCAGCACATTTTTATAGTTAAATAAAATACCTTTGCATGGGCAAGCATCAGGGGGTGCAAGAGTTCTCATCACTAGAAACATTGTGTTTATCTCAAGTCTATGAAATGGATTGTTCTATTCATCAATTTGAGAACGGTCAGGAATTGGACACCTGGATTATTTATGTGGTGTTTTTTGAAATCTCTTTGAGAAAATCAAATGTGTTCTTTCCCTTTCATAATTCTCAGTAGTAGAGTAGTTCATAGAAGATAAATTAAATCAATTACAACTGTGCAATCCTGTTGTATTTTAATTACATGCTGGACAGCATGTGTCCTAGCACGTTTTCTTCAAAAGGAATTGAAAATATTAATCATTGATGGAAATTTATTAAGTGCTTAGATGATAATTCATGACATGAAGAGGCATTCAGCTAAGTCTCATCTGAACTGTTTCATATAGCTGAACATAGTGAAAGTCAGTAAGCATTATTTTCATTGCTTAATCTGGCAGCTCTGAAAATGCATTGTGTGAGGCTTTCCACCAAGAATATGTTATTTTTCCAAAGGTTCTAGAAGGACTGTGCCATAAAAGAGTACACTTGCAGATTCAAGTACAAATGAATAAAAAAGCATGCACCAGACAAGCTTTTCGACAATTTTTGTCAATTTTTGCAGTTGGTTTTTGTAATTAGTTGCATTATACCAAGATGAAGCTGTACACTCTGGCCATAATACCCCTCTTTTATCATGCACCTCCACTTGTCCTGATTACAAGAAATATGTAAATGTATGTTGATTATGTTTCACTGTGAAAGAGAATACAACTATTATGAGAAAAAAAAATATGTCTAGGCTTTTTCAAAAGTGATAATTGTCATCTAGTGTTCAATAGAGGAAATTACCACTGAAAGCTGAAGAAAACTGATGACTGCAACCCTGGTCCTGAGAAATGCTTAGCCACCTCAATATGGAGAGAGTCTACTTCCACAGCAGCTTGTCTTGAGGGATTTTTGAATAATGACAAGCCAAATCCCTCCTTGATAAAATGGATCCATTTCTCCCTACTAAAGCTGTAACCAACATTAATATTTCTTGCTGAGGCTGTTTTCATAAGAAAAACTTGCATGACTCCACAGATGGTGCATGTGTTTTTGTAAATCCATCAGGGGCTGCAATGGAGTGCCATAAAACAGCCTCAGGTAGAGCAGTATAATTAGGATCTTGAGGAAAGTGATGGGTTCAGTTCATATCTCAACCTTCAGTTCTTTAAAGCTTTTTTCCAGACTTCTCTCACCACAAGAAAGAGAGTAATCTGAAGAGCACATACCTCTGTTAGTCTATGTGCACACTTGAGGGACCTAGTTAAAACAGCTCTTCCTGCTTGTTCATGAGAATTAGGGATTCGTTTCTATATCTGAGCAGTCAAACACCCAATACAAGTTCAACCAAGTGTTTCTGATGGAGAATCTCTGTTGAATGTCAAAGCCACAGAAGAACCTTCTTCGGTGTGTTCAGATTTTATGTGTATCTTGTGCCCAACTATGTATTTCTAACTCAATGCAAACACTCCCTCCCAAAGAAGACAAATGTGATATGTTTGTACAGACTATGTCAAGCTGAAGTTTTTTCTGACAACTAAACGGACACTTGCTAAGTAACATTCAATCCATGTGTCATCATAATTTATACTGGTTCTTCTATCACTGAATGAGAGACATTCCAGTTAATTTCTAAGGTACAAAGGAAGGTTTAGGGGATGTTCAGACTTGAAGAAGTACAATCAGAATTTACAAACATTCTGAAAAATAATGAATATAGCTTGTTCTTGAACAAACAGCTGAAGACAGCTTAGACATTATAGCACTGCCATGCTGTATTTCCAGACAAATGATTACAAATTACTGTGGAAAAAAATGTTAGAAGGGAAAAAACAATTTTGACAGAAAGTAATACACATCATGTGCTCAGCATCCCTACTTAACATAGCGGGGGGAAGAATATGACCACAAAGCTATGTTATATGTCTAAACAATCAAGGAGCACCAAAAACATTCAGCAACCCTAGACTTTCTGAAAGGGATTGATAATTGGATAATCACATGATTTCTTTTCACTTCTCCAAATTACCACATAATAGAATAACATGGAAGTAGAAAGCATTGTAGGGCTTAGACTTGACTCCCATGTTAAGTGTTCCTCCTTTAAGACCACGTTTTAGTCAAGGGCACACCAAAACTGTCTAAGGTCAGTGTAGTTCCATGAGAGGAAGATTTGTACCTAGTTACTATGTGCAGTATTTTTAAAGACTTTGGCTTAGGCTGGTGACAACTGTGACTTGAGAGAGAACTGAAATCATAGAACATCCTGAGCTGGAAGGAACCCACAAGGATCACCAAAGTCCAACTCTTGGCCCTGTGAAGGACACCCCAAGAGTCACACCCTGTGGCTGAGAGCGTTGTCCAAACACTTCTGAACTCCGTTAGGCTTGGTGCTGTGACCACTTCCCTGGGGAGCCTGTTCCAGTGCCCAGCCACCCTCTGAGTGAAGAGCATTTTCCTAATATCCAACCTCAACCTCCCCTGACACAACATTCCTTTGGGTTCTGTCACTGGTCATTGCAGAGCCCCACCAGTGTCTGGTTGCCAGTCTGATAGAACTACATTTACCCTTTGTGCCTGACCTACGAGACAGTTGCTTACCCATGGTGTGTTCAACCAGCTGTGTGATATTTTGTCCAGGAGGTTACTCTGAGAAACACTACGAAAATCTTTACTGAAATCTGAAAAGATTACATCAACTGACTTCCCTCAGTCAACAAGGTGCATTACCTTGTCATAAAAGGACATTAAATTTGACAAGCAGGACTTTCCCCTAATGAAGCTGTGCTTGCTGGGACCAATGACTGTGTTGTCCTTCAGGTGTTTTTTCAATACCTCCCAGGGTGATTTTCTCCATAATTTTTCCAGTCACTTAAGTGAAACTGACAGGCCTATGGTTACCAGGGTGGTCCTTTTTGCCCTTCTTGAAAACTGGGACAGTGTTAGCCAGCTCCCAGTCAACTCAAGATTCCTAAGGCTGTTCAAAAATCTTTGAGAGAGTCCTCACAATGACATCAGCCAGCTGTTTGAGTATTCTCAGATGAATCCCATCAGGCCTCATAGACTTTTAAGGATGCAGCTGGACCCTAAAATGTACCACACAAGGTTCTGCAGGTTCAGGGTCAACTAAAAGTACTGCACAAATTCAGGGTCAACTGGGAGTTTATCTTTCTTGCTATCATGGTCCTCCAGCTCAGTGCACTGTATTCTCCTAGGTCTGTCACCAGTACTGAAGACAGATGCAAAGAAAATATTAAACACCTCTGCCTTGTCCATGTCCCAGTCTGTGAGGTAACCCCCCTCATTCTGTAGTGGGCTGATGTTATTTTTTACACTGCTTTTTGCCATGAATGCATTTGAGAAAACTCCCTTTTTTGTCCCCCACAGTTCTGATCAGCTTCATCTCCAGCTGAGCTTTGACAATACGAATTTTCTGCCTAGAGTGGCAAGCAGCATCTCTATATTCCTCCTGCATCACTTGACCTTGGTTCCACTGGGCATACACCTTCATTTGCCTTGTCTCCAAAAGAAGATCTCTGCTCAGCTAAACCTGCCCTCTGAATTGACTTTTTGCCCCTTTACACTTTACTGTCTAGTTTAAAGCCCTGTTGGTGAGCCCTGCTAGCTCTGCTGCTAAAATCCCTTTTCGCCTCTGAGAAAGATGCATCCCACCACGTGACAGGAGACCAAGCTCTGCATGTTCAAGGCTTGAAAGTTGGTGATGGATAAATAATGCTTCCACTTAATGGCTGCCTGATCCCAGTCCAAACCAGTGCAACTAGCAATTCAAGAGCAGGTGTACTCAGACCTCTTTAATGATCTAGGGAAGCAGAGAGGAAAGGTAGAGCTGTGTTGAGTAAACCAGGTCTGGATGAGATCTGGTCAGTCCTCCACACCCATAAAAATCCAGTCACACAATCACACCACAACACCTTCAGTACTGTTTTCCTCACTGGATCAATACAATCAGTTATAATAATAAAAATTCCAATCAGCCACAATTAGCCTTGATTGAGAGGAAAGGGGAATATGTGGCAGGTTTTTTTTAGAAGAGACCTGAGCTGACACAGAGTTGTACTGTTAGAGCTGCAGTTGACAAAAGTGCATTTATGGATAGAGAGGAGGTTACACACTGAGATTCTGATTGTGGTTTACATGCTATTTCTGTCTTCTCTGCAGTCACTACACATCAAGTGTACAGTAGCAGCTCTCCTTTTCAAACAAGTTTCTGTGTATTACAATAAGATCAGGCATGAATTGTTGCAGAGGGCAGATTTAAAATAGGAATAAATCATCACAGCTTTGCTAAAGTCAGTGTAATCTTTCTAAGAAAGGCTTAGGTGCTCAACTAGATAAATTGATGTCATGGTTGTGAAGTCAGTGAATGATGATGAATGAGTTAATGCAGGTTTATACCAGCTGAGGGACTGTCCTCCTCCTCCCTCAACTACTGACTGTCAATTTATCCATCACTTTCCAAGGCTGATCAGTCACATCAGGATGCAACACAGGTTCAGAGAAAGTTAAAAATGTGCCTGTTAAACCTACCTGAGTGCCAGCACTGATTCCAGCCATGGATGGTCTGGTCCTCTTGGTACACATCACACGTTGTATCTGAGTTCACTCCACATACTCCTTTCACAGGGCAAAGCATCAGGGTTGCACTGGAAGTTACATGAATCTGGAATCAAGAGAGAGAGGGAAAAAAATAAGGTTAGATACTATCAAAAATTTCTAATCAGAAGTCCTCCTTTTGAAGCACAACCTCAAAAATTATCAGTAAATTAAAACTTTCTGGAAAACTAAACCTGACAGCATGTTCCTGTAATGCAATATGATGAAAAATCAAAATCTAAGTAACACTTCACTCCAGCTGATCAAAGTGTAACAATTCCTCAGGATTATTTCAAGTAACTTAGTTTCACATGGAAACTTTTGCAGTTCCTTTTAAAGTCTAAAGTTAAATAAATTCAAGTCTTTCTAGGAAACTAGAAATTGAGGAACATGTGTGCCAACCCTCTAACTTGTATCTAAACAGTCACTTCTGATATTTTTGTGACTCCAGCTGTAAGATACAAAAAAGAAAATACCTAGTCTTTACCAAATTCTTTATGCTAAGAAAAAAAAAAAAAAGTTGTCACATAGGCGCTTTGCGTAGTTTTAAAATTAGAGAATACACGCAGTACAAACGCAGTATGTCTGACAAAAATATTGTAACATTTTGTTGCAGCTATCTTCCCCCCACTCTGATTTCTCACACATGGTATTTTGGAGGAAACAGGAAGAAGTGTTTTTTTCATTCTGCTGCAAGTCAGCAGCCCAAAACTTCTCCAAGATTACATTTGTGAACGAGTCTGTGCAAAATGCCCTCAAACTAGAATTCTTCTTTTCCATATTTTACACGTGGTTTTCAAAATTACAAATCACCGCTCTGCTCACAGAGGGAAGGGGCAAATACACGTTGAATCAAATATCTCAATTAATTTGGAGACTCCAGGCCTAATTTAGTTTGTCTTGACTATAACCCTCTGCTAAACCAACAGTAAGATTGTCTTGTCTACATAAAATGTAGGTAAAACAAGCTCTACTTGCTTTTGAGAAATTGCAGAACTTTACCTGTTATGAGAACTACTGAAAAAATCTGTAACACAATACGAATTGTCACTACATGTTCAATATATGATTAAGTGGTTCTCAACACATTTGCCAGGTGCTTACCATCATTGCTCAGCTAACTTGGATCTAATTCACAACTACTTAGGCAATGCAAGATATTATTTTAAATTCCTGTGTTAAAAAGAGGATCTGAGAAGGAAACAACTCCTTGTTTGTCTTGAATACAAGACATAAGAAGAGACTAAATATCCAAATATTCTTTTTTATAAAGCCAAAAGGAAACTACAACATATTTTACAACTACAAACAAATTGATTGCTGTGCGGCAAATACTTAGAGAGCATCCAAATCTACAAAGCTGTACATTTTTTAGTGCTTCCTGGTTTCATCTTTCCACGTTTAATAAAGAAATATTCTCTATCAAGATCTAAAGCTGTCATCATGTTCAAAAATATACTATTCCTAATTTCTTTGCTTGCCAAAATCGGTAAGAACATTGTGTTTAGTACACAGTATAGCTAAAGTGTATCACAGTCTGATGGCTTTTCTAGTTTGCGGTTGAACAGTAAGCCAATCTTTTTACGCCGGCATATTTTTTAGATGTTTTTATAGTTATCGTGAACTGGAATTTTTTTCTAAGACTATACCATAATTTAAGATATCTGATCCTGACAAGATCATGACAGCTGCTTTAAAGACGGAAGAAGATACTTTTCCAGATTCCAATTAGAGGATTGGCTGACTGTAATAAGGTTTCCTGGTGAGATTTATACGCAACGGTAAACAAGGATTGATTATTCTGCCATATTAGCATGGTGATATAACTAATCAAGCACTGAAACTAATTTGCTTACTTTGTTGATTTTGACACAGACTGTATTTCACTATTAGTTATTACAAATTTTTCTATCTCAGTTGAATAATGTGAACTACTTAGTTTTAGTGACAAACTTTCTTGTTTTAGTGGAGATTTATAACCAGGAGGTTCTTAATGGAAGCTGATGTTTGCTTGTTTTTTGGAAGGCAATATGCATCCACGTCTTCCGCCTATGAATACCAAGGATAGTTAGCAAGTGGTTGGCCTGACAGCCTGAGCTCTGCTAACAAGTTTGTTTCTCACTCCACGCTAACAGGAAAGCATCCAGCACACTAATCACACTGTTTTTTTCAGTAGCAGCTATTTTTTCCACAATCCTGCCTCTGGCTTTTATTTGAGTGCTACTGAAGGGAAAGAGACAGGGAAGAAATAACAAAAGGAACATTTCCTCCTCAAAAAGCCCATCCAAGATACTCTGAGGAGCAGCACTATGACTAAAAGGGGAAAAATCCCCCCAAAGCAAAACACGAGCTACAGCATGTGATATCACAGTTCCCCATTATTTTTTTCTACCATAAATGTCACAAGACTGACCAATACTAGGACGAAATATATTCAGTTGAAAGAGCAATGATAATAACAATTACCCCAAGGTGATCTCAACTGATTGTGAATACCGCTTCAACAATAATACTTGTGTGTGTGCATGAACACATAGATATTTTAATTTCTGTGCAATAGCTCCAGCATCTCCCTTAAGGTTACCATCCAACTAAAAGTTGTGTTTTCAAGGACTACCACTAGTATCTTGGGCTACACCAGTGCCACAGCTGCACCAATGATCCCTGGTAGAGTAGCCCTGTTGGGAGGAGGCAGGGAGAAATCAAACCTCTGAACAATAAAACTACAGCTCTGGAACTCCATTTTGCTTCATTCAAGGTGGCTGTGGAGAATAAACATTTTTTCCTGTATGACACTTGTACACACTCAAGCAATTCCACTACACAAATTACCTGAAACATTGGGCACTTTTTTTGTGCATTAGTTTTGCTTGACATACACAATCACAGTCAGACCTTCACCCTTATGCATCCTTGGTGGGATCTGAAGTATGCTGCTTCCCACAGCACCATTAGCCTTTCAGACAGGGGGGGCATCAGGTTTGTTTCATGAAAAGCTCTGAGGGAAACCAGCTCTCTCTCCTCAAGGATTACTTCTCAGGTGGAAACATTCTCTATATCTATAAGAAGCTGACCAAGGAAATTGATTTAATCTCGTACAAGGCATATCAGGAATCACAAAAAGGAAATTAGCTGCTGTTCAAAACCCTCATATATCATCTGCTACGTGGTACTCACATGATGTAAATGTGGGACTATCATTGCATCCTTTAATTGTGAGGAGGGCAGCAATGCAAGGAACTTATTTTCAAATCTCTACTAATTGGCACAGTGTAACCCAATTAAGGATCTTTTTATAGAAAAAGCCTTAAAATTTTCATTCAAGCCTTAAGAACATGGGAAAACACAGAAAGCAACACTAATACACCCTTTTAAAATAAATATGAACTAATTAGCAACTTACTGAGGTAGCCAATCTGCTATTTGGATAATTCTAGTTTGAATAATTGTGACAGAAAAATGTCTGGTGGCAGTACAAGCTCTTTAAGATGAAATGTTGCATTTACTGCCAATACAGTGAGGACTTGTTTCTTCACATGTAATTAGGGATAGCTTAGGTCTTTAATAGCAGTAGCTAATTTCTAAGGAAATGAGGAAACATTACATTTTACAACCTGAAAATGTTGCAAACTTGTCCTTTTTCAGGACAAATCATACAGTGTTTCCCTTTACCCTTTGTCTGCAGGTACAGCAAGAAGAGCATGATGTCAGCTACATCTCTGGCACTTCATGAGAGAACAGGGAAGGAGTGTCTTCCCCCACCTACCAGTGCACTACACATTGCTACTTTTCAGGCAGTGTTTTGTGTCCCAGGTGCTTACTGTGGTTATTAATCCCTAAAACTCTCATTTGAGTGGGAAAGAGGAAAGATAACTAAGCTGAATATGAAAACTAGTTTTCATGTGCAGCTCTTTCCTCTCCTGCACATCCATGGGGCTCTCCCTCTAAATATGCTGGTCTGCTTTCATTACCAGGATCTTTCAAGGTCAAGAGAACAAATATTAAGAAAGAAAAGGGTGGAGAACATGGTTTAACCAGTCAGTTTCAGCTAGGTCTGGAGTATGAATGCCCTGGTGAAGTCCTAGAGAGAAACTCCTAATTATTTTAATGGAATGAAAGTTTTATTTATGAAGGTAAGTGGTCTTTAGCAAGTTAGATCCTACTCATGAATCCTACTGATTCATCCACAGTGGGAAAGACCTCTACATATGCCCCTGCCTACCCACACACTTATTAGACATCAGAGAATCAACTCTAAGGACTTTGGAGGAGATGGAAAGGCAACTGAAACTTGAAATATTGTCAATGAAATGCTGGCAATGGGAAAAAGATAATTACAGAGGATTGCACTAATGAAGACAAGTAATTTCAAATGCACTCACAGCTCACAAATGCATTGTGTCCTGTTTTACTTCAACTAAACTGATTTCTTTTAGTGTCAGAGGAAAACTCACATCTCTAAAGGACATCTATAGAAGGATGATGTGCTGAAATATTTAAAAGCAGCCCTGCTAAAGAAGGGCAGAATGGTTACACACCACCATCCACACTGAAAGTGAAGACCTCTAAATTCAAGGTTGATTACTGTTACCTGTTTTTTGACATGCTGATGTCCTATATAAAAAAAACCTAGCAACCTTTCTGGAGGCATATTGACTCAGTATCTGAAGAAATCTTTCACATATCGTGTGGGTTACTTTTTCACTCAACAGAGAATCTTAAAAGACTCCCTCCTTTACTCAGATACCTCCTCCCAGAGCCTTTTTTGTGAACTTTCAACTTCTGTTAAGTTTCAGAGCCACAAAACCTCTTCCTGGCAAAGCCACTCAGATTAAATCACAGCACCAGGCAGTAAATGGTCCTTCAGTGAAAAGCCCTCTCAGGCTAGTCACAAGAATAAAGCAGGCTTGAGAACACTACATAGTGTTTGTTGGTTTTTTTAACAGCACTAGATGTAGATGAGGAAATTATAGTGCTGGATTATATGAGAAGGCACTATGGATTTCCTGCAGCATTCATTTGCTGTGTGACTGACAGTTGCTCTATAACTGGGGGGGTGGCAGGAGAGGTGGGAAGTGAGGAAACCACAAACTAATGAAATACTTGTGGCTGTGACAGGTAGCAGGAGAAGCCAAGAAGATAACTATCAGCCAGGGGATAGTGCTACCTATACTAACAGCTCTTTTACTATCAAATGAGACAGTAATTATAAAACAGTTGTTACAGAAAACTTGGCAGGTAGAAACACAGACATGATGATAAGCATAAAAGACAGTTCCTCTGAAAAAGAGGGGGAGTTTAATTAGTAACAAGAGGAAGCACAGATTAATTTAATTTGTGAGTAGGTGGAAGTAGCACAGAAGTGTGCTGAGGAAGTAGTTTGATTCAAGTGACAGAGACTTGAAAGATGTATGCCATATTTAAATATGGAGGTATTAAGTGGAAACAAACAGTAGCCTCTTCCTTCAGTGAAACCCTTCAGGGAAAATAACCTGAAATGTTGTATCACAAGACGTGAAAATAGATATTAGGTCAATCTTATACACTGTTTGGAAAAACTAAATACTGCTTTACTAGCCTGTCTAGCAAGTACAATTAAATAACAAAACCCATATAATAAACCATGAATTTATTGGAAGCATGCACTGAAAACCTTTGTTGATCTCCCGTTGATGAAAGAAACATCAATTCACAGTAAAACTATTCAAAATCAGTATTAAGTAGGGCAACTGTTTTAAGAATCAAAATCCACAAAATAACATTGCCTATTACTGATTATTTGAATACAGGACCAATGATAAACCCCATGCAGCACTACTGGCATTCTCAGGGGCCACTACGGAACATACTTGAAATTTCTATAGCTACCAGTTTTGCTATTAAGAATGAAATTTGCATTTAAACCTGCTGGTTGCATTTGTAATTCCTCCTCCTTTGCAGTATCTTTGCACTGACCTGTTTTAAAGGAACACACTCATCCAGTGAATTTCATTTTCATATAGCTTTGTTTTTAAACTGTACATTTATCCCAAATAATGTGACTCAAAAATGCAAACTGAAACCAATACCATCTACTGATATCTTTATCTCACACTTCCAGTAAAGGAAGTGGTCTGGCTAAAGTATACAGTACTAGATTATTTTGGTTTGGTGTCCACACTGGAGAAAACTGTGGAAATATGAAAGAGAGCAAAACAGGACTGCACGAGTGCTGTTTTGCAGATTAAGAAGTTTAATCTATTCAGCCTATCAAAGTGAAGACTGAGAAGTAATTTGATCACTGTGTGCCAGTGCTTTCACTTGGTGAAAATGTTTAATGGCAGGGGACTTGCTGACTGTGTTGATGATAAGGTAAGAAAATTAAATTTGCTGTATGCTAGAGCTAAATACATTGAAGCTTGAAAGATGGTGCAGTCTCCCAGCAGCCAGTGCAATTGAACATTTCAGTCAGGGAGGCAACATCACAGGATTTGAGTTCAGCTATAGCACAGCTGTGAAAGTTTCATATTTTGTCCCATTTGAGTTCAAGACTTAAAATATCAGTTTGATTTCAGAAATTGCTCAAACCAATTTTAATTTTGAGCTGTAGTAATGCCACTGATCAAAGGCTACATGTTTGTAAATGGGGCATATTTACCATCATAGTGGGAGAAAAGTTATTCTGTTTTAAAGGAAGAAAACACACCAGAACCAAGCTTTTGTGGGAAACTAGGCCGAGAGTATGAGGCAAGGAAACCTGCCTCATCTCACTCATATTCTTGTGTCCACATTAAGACCATAACTCTAATAAAACATTAAGCTTCTGTGCTTCAGCCTGACAACTCTAAAATTAGGGGAAAAATTTTACTTCAGGGAAGATGGACAGCCTCTTGGAGAGCTGTGTGATCTTCCTTATTTTAGGCTTATTTTTGCTTCCATAGCATAAGTAGATTTCTGTCTGTCATCAATCCTTGTGTCATACAGTTCAGCTGTCTTGACAAATGAAGGATTTTCTAAAACAAAAATCTTTGACAAAAAGAGGACCAGGTAAGGGAAAAAAAAAAAAAAAGGATTAAGGCAGCACAGCCCAAATTTGACAGTTTCCACATCTTCCAGCTTTCATGACTTCCTCCCCCATCAACAATACAATATGCTTCCAGAACACATGTGAACACCTGCCATCTCCTTCCCTCCTGTGCCCATTGTGGGAGTTCAGACTGTTTCTAATGTATATCCGCTCTTACCCAGTTTAATAACAGCAGGAAGAGATCTGCTTTCAGTCAGACATTTTCTTGCCTTCATGAACCAGACAAGCTGGAGACCTTCTCTGTTGGTAATGTGGATGATCAACAAGGTCTTGGCTATTTTGGCTAGCTGAGACACTCTTTTTCCTCTACAGCCTGGAAATAGGAACAGGTGACCTCAAAATATCCTCAAAGTACACACTCTATTTCTTACTCTGTGATACCACTTGTGAGGGTGTGCCAGAGTACATCAACTTACCTGGTGAATACTTCCAAAATATAAGTGCATTTGTCAGCATCTTTACTGGTGGAAGCAAGCAGTGAAAATACTTTTCTGGGAGAAAAGAAAGTCTTGTTTTCTGTTTGCTGTTTACTCTTATTATGTAATACCCACTGAGTTTGCAAGAAAATATGTATTCATCATCTCCTCAATTTTTTTTTACAGTAAACTGAACTAACTCTAATGAGTAATGCTGAAACTGTGTATGGTCTGCTACTCAAACTGATTTCAGGTGCCTTTTTTTTAAAACTACCCACATATTGAGGACTGCTTCCCAAGTTAATGCCTCATTAACTCAAGACATAAAACCCCAACAAACCAACAACAAATTCATAGTAAATACACGATCCATAATTGCATAGATTTCTTACGCTACATTTAACTGATCTGTGAGAAAAGAGAACCTTAAAATGTTTTCAGGAACTATCCCTTCCCTTTAGTTCTTCTTCATACATATACATTTTTGGTTAAATTCTTTCTGAATGGATATGAACCAGACATTTGAAAAGGTAGTTACCTGGGCTCAGGATAAACAAACAGAGGTCTAGTTGTATTATGCAGGCAAAGCCTGAATAGTGCCAAACTCCATACAAAAATATCTCATTTGTCCCCACCACAAATTGAATAAGAAGGCCTCCAGTAATGTTTGTAGACTGGTCTTTAGTTTAATGACACTGAAGTTTATAAGATATGAAAAGACTGCTTCTTATTAGGTTAGATGAGATGTGAACTACTCTTGTTGCATTTGTCAAGCGTTTGGAGTATTGTAGCCAGAATCAATTAACGGCAGAAAATAGATTTGAGAATGGTGCTGAACAGACACAATGGTGGGTGAGGCAGCCTGTGGGAAATATCAAGGACTAGGACATGCCTCTGCATTGATAGGCAAGGAGGAAAGACACATCCAAAGAAACAGAACATTTCCTAACTTTGTAACTGAGATGACCACACGGAAATCACAAAAAAGAGCAACCTGTATTTCACAATGGAAAACAAATTCATTGAACTGCTTGTCATTTTCTTCTTTCTATTCTGTCACACATACACACAAAGTACACTAATACCTCCTTTCTTATCTCCTAGCTCAGCTCCCCAGAGAGAGGAGGCAGGACCCTTCCTCCCTAGCAAGGCTGATCTTTCCTAACAGACGGAGAAATCCGCGTACCTGGAGCACTTCCTTTGGCCATATCCCAAATTCCACAAACCTACATGTCTTTGCATTCCTGAGCCAAAGTGTGCTCAGGGCAGGCACCAGTACCATGCTGTTTGCAGCATAACTTGGGATGGCAGCTACAGGGAGAGCAGCAATGCCAAGAGACATCTCCATGTCTGACAAGAACAATGAGTACCCCGCAGTAAAGCACAATGACAACAAGTAAAGGAAAATAGACCTGTGCTAGACATTGCTGTTCTTTTGCTCGTAGATCAGGTGAAGCCCACAGGGGCTTTGGAAGAAGGGAGAAAGATAACCTAAGAAATTATTTCAAGGTCTGTGCATCTGTTCCCAGGAATAACATAGATGGCATAGGATGGTTATATGTTAACAGATTCTCTTACTTCTTAGGCTTTTCTGCTTCCAGGCAATCTGGAAATTACAGTCTCTCTTTATACTACTCTGTTCCCATTTCCTGCCAGAACCAGGAAGTAGAGAGCATGATTTATTTCTTTGGCACATCTTCCAAGCAAACAAACAAACAAACAAAAACAACAAGACTCCAAATTAACTATTGATTCTGTTTCAGCTTTTTCTCCCTAAAAAACCTTACAATTCCTCACATAAAAATAAAACGTATTTACTTCTCTTAGTTTTTATATGCCTTGAGTGAAAATAAACAAACAAAAAACATTCCAGGGACAGCAAAACCTAAGAAGTGAGTATTCCAAGATGTGTATTTTTGAGTGGATTTCCTCATGTTTGCGAACGGATGAATGCTGACTCTTTCTCCTCCATAAGAATGTTAACATGGTTTGTTTCCATCACCCAGCTGTCAATTTCTGTGCCATTTGCAGTAATGTAATTACTTCCAAGACCTCTGTCCCTCTGTCAAATGCCACTAGAATTAACCAGTGGTTCAAAAGTAAATTGTGTGACAGACACAGACAAGGAACATGACTTCAAAAGCCTCATTTCCTTAGGAAAACAAACAAAAAACCAGTAAATTTAATTAGATACTTGAGGATAAATATATGATCTTGTGTAAAAGAAGTTTAGGAACAAAAAAAAAGAAAAAAAGGGATTTTTAAGAGTAATTCATGTTTGGCCTGGTAGCTGAAATGGACACACAACTGTGAGCCTTATAAATAATCTCTTTCACCTCAAAACAAGCAGTTGGCACCTCTGAGAGCTGCTTATCCCACTGACATAAGCAAAGTATTGCTGGTTATTGATTCCATTAGCCACAAACCCAGATTGTGAATAAAATGTCATCTTGATGTGCTGGAAGCTACTACTGAGCTTTAAAAAAGAGGGATTAGAGGGGGACTGCAATCATGATAGAGTAAGAACTGTATCGAGGACAACAGGCAACTACTGCCAGTGCTTAACTAAACTGCAAAATATGTCTCATGCTAGGAAATAGCTCCATCTCCTGTTCTGCCTACAGAAGTCCTCCAAATCCTAATTTAAAAAAATAAGTATGAAAAACAATTCCACAGCTGCTCCTTAAATAGTCTTCAAAGAGAAAATAAAATTCAAGCTCATGTCTATAAAATTAAATCCCTCTCATATACACATTTAAATACCCCTTTTATCTTGCTGGGATGAAACATTAACAACAAATATTCAAGTAGCTGCTAAGAGAAGGATGTTCCTATTTGTCAAAGCATCTTAAGAAATGATGATGTGTGATGTTCTCAGCTCCCCCCTAAAAATCGTCATATGGTTGGAACATGAATCTGTCCTACGTGCTGTGCGCAGGCTTCGTTCACAATTTTGGAGCGTGCTCTAAAGCTTTTGCTCCATAACATGGCCAATCTTGGTTGTTTTTCCAGTTTCTCCAGTGACATACGTATCCGACTGGATCCTTGGATGAGGTTAATAGAAGTGTTGTCATATATCTTATTGGAAATTTTTCCCTTGAGATCAAGCAAAAAGGGTTGGGAAACTGGGGTGCAATACTTGTTCTCTTCCCAATATATTCTTTCATAGTAGCAAGCAGGGAGAGCTCTGCTACCCATCAAGCAGCCTGTGCTATATCAGTAACTAGACTGGCATAGAAGCCATGCAGGACAGCATCATTTCATCCTTCTACCAATCCACCTGCCCAAGACGACTTGTCCTGTCACTGGCAGCAGTGGGGAAATTCTCCTTGTACCCACCCAGGAAGGCAAGAAAGGAGCCTCTATCCACAGCTCTGGCAGGGAAGATAAAGCAAGCATTTTTAGACAAGACTAACTGACAGTCTACTTCCAGGAGTGGGGAGGTGAGAGTCAAACCACATGCAGCATTCAAGACAATGATAGGAAACTGAGGTTGCACCAAAGGAACAAAGGGACTCGAGCATGTTTTACAGAATGACACATCAGCCGAGTCAGTTCAGAAGGATTCAGGTAATCACTTTGAAACCCATTAAGAAAGTTTAAAGCTGCACCCTTCCTTGAACAAGGCAGTATTTTGCAGTGCTGCAAATGCAAGTGGAGAAGGAAAACTCAATTTTTCCTATACTTCTGTGCTTTGAAGCCATCAGATTAATCATTCTTTGCAGTGCAGGGGTTTTCATGGAATTGTGACCCTGTTCCCATTCAGTACAAACTCTGCACTCCTCTGGTCCCTGTAAGACATCTTCACTTCAAGAGCATTAGGTAACCACCAAGACCTATGTTTCAAATATAGACAGAAGTAAATTTACACAAACAGGCTTTTATTGAAGTCTATTAAAGTCTATTGAAGTCTAATAAAGAAATAGTTATTTTGCCTCTGTACGTCACCACTTATATTTGTCTGCTTATTGAAAAAATGTAAGAGTAAATACAACTTCCTCCAAGCACGTGGGACCAAACACAGGCTTTCCTCCAGTTAACACCTAACCAGAGGACCACAAATCCTGGCAGATACTTGACTTCCAAGATCACAGTGAAAGGTTTCACAGCTGTTGAATAGCTCCTTTTGCTACTTATGTACTACCTACCTTAATCGTTTGCCATTTACAGCCTCCTTGGATGTCTTTAAATCTGCATTTAACCTATACCAGAATAACATAGCATTCAAATAGAAGGCAGCTGACTTATGAACGGGAGAAGCTGGTAGAGGTTGGAAGAAAGAAAAAGGGCCCCAGAGGCCTAATTTATTTGTCCATAAATTGCAATGGAGATGGATGTTTTCCAGTCATTCTATACCACTCCCATCAGCCTGCTGGCAAAGGCAAGAAAACTTATGCTGAGCATCTTAAATCTTTCAAGAGAGGCAGGTGGTGCACTGCTTGCACTTGCACGCTGGAAACAAAGTATTCCCCTGCTGGGAGTTTGTACCCTCTTGAGGAACTCTGTCTGAAGACACAGTCTGCTTACTGGACAAGAGGTAGACTTCTCATCTCCTCCTGGGAATAATGAGGGCTGAAATCCTGCTTGCACCCTTACAGCACTCATACTAAAGCTCTGTATGTAGCATGGGGTCATGTATACATATGGGATGGAACAAGTCTATTCTGTACCTTTCTGTAAGGCTCAGTGTGGTTGCCAGTCTATTATTTCACATCAGATGAGTTAGCAGGATAAAAATTAAACTCTGCAGAGCTAGGAGGTATGTAATTCTCATGTATCTGACAATTCATTCAGACTTTGACACCGAAAATAGTTAAGACTATTTCATAGCCTGGGAAGGTAAAAACCACTACCGTCTACTTTAAAATGCCCAGCACCCAGCATAAGGCTGGTGGATCTGTAGGAAGCATCTATCAAGTACACGCCCTCTGAAAATGTATGAAAACCCAGCAGTTTTGATAACCCATCCGTAAAGCTGCAGCATTGTTGATTGTATTCGATTGCAGAAAGTAACATTTCTCCTCACTTTCTTTTCAGTGCAAGTATCAATCTTGTCAGCTAAGAGCTCCTCAGCAAGGAAATCAAAGCAGTACAACAGCAATTTATAAGCAATTACCTATTCCCATAGGCTGGTGGAGGGGGATCTTGACTTGTGTTGCCTACCTTAGCTTGTGCCATTCCAGATGTTACAGGGCTAGCGGGATGTCTCTGCAGCTGGAGCTAGTCTTAATCCAAGTACCACTGCCCAAGGTCTGTAGGAGCAAAACAGTTTTAAGGGCTGGATTTAGAGTGGAATAATGGAGAAGGAAATTTTTGCAGCTCCTGACAGCTTCCTCTAAGAGTGCTATAATAAAATAAACAGTTGTATGAGAATTCCCTCAAAGCAAAAAGCACTGCAGCACATAAAGCAAAAGAATGTATAAAATTAAGCCTGTTTAGAAAAGCAGCATCGTCTGTCTGGACTCCCTTCTGTTGAGGCATTGGTTTTCACATAATTTTGATGTCTCTTTTTGAAGACAGTAAGGCTGTACAAAGGCCAGTCAGGGATAAATCCAGGGAGAGGGGACAGAAAAGGGCTGCAGTTGCACTGCTTATCAGTGTGTCCCAGAGCAGCACATAGAGCTGTATTGCAGGAGAAGGAGGTCTGTCTCCTGTGTGGTACAGCCTGTGCCAAGGCTGAATAGGCAGATGTCAGGCTGAGCACTTCACTCTGGCATCATCACATTGAGGTCTAACTAGCTTTCTTCTAGCATCTCCAGAGTAGAGAGTAGAGTCAGGGTCTTGTCCCAGGGGCTCACCCCCTCTTCTCCAATGTTGACTGTACTGCAGTGCATTTTGCTGCTTCAAAAGGAATGCTGAGCTTTGGTCAGACACACTAACCCAAGATTCAATAGCTTGAGCTATAATTCCTAGTTCACATGCTCCCAATGAGATTTTGGGTAAATCACTTTATGCCTTTGGCTTTATCCTCTACAGTGGTTATTTGCATCTACCTTCTCTGCCCAAAATCTAGCCAAGCAGCAAGACCTGACCTCTGTGACTACTGTTGCCTCAGAGCATACACAGCACCAAACTGGCCGTGCACAAACTCCCCCAAAGTGACAGTGTGCTCCTTAGATCAATCCTGTAACAATACCCCCCCCCTCCGATGCCTCTTTCCTGGGTAGATCACTCAATTCCAGCAGGTGAAGCCTTCACTATATAACAGTTTTTCTTCTGCAAGTGAGATTTTGAAAGAGCTGCTATTAAGAGATGGTGTTTGAAGCAGAGCAAGAGAACAGATCACTTTGAATGGCAGATTGGAATACACAGAGGTATAGCCCTATCCTGTAAGTGTGGTGAAAATGTTCTCACCCACAGAAATAACAATTCTTGCAGCTTCAGGTTTTTAAATATGAAATATATATATACTAGAAGTAGAGTTGGTTAAGTAGTTCAAATAGCTAAACTCTCCAGTGTACAAGGCTATCATTTTAGATAATGAGACATTTCTCCATTTTCTGAAAGGTTAAAGACAGACTCTATAAATTCTGCATCTAGCAGCCCAGGGAGGCTTCTCCTAATGGCCCCCACAGACATCATTTCATTGTCTGGAATGCATCAGGATCAGTTAATGCTGATGAAGTGCAAGGCTTTGTGTTCAGAATAAAAGTAGGAGCAGGCAAGGCTTCATGACTTGAAACTGCAAAACAGCTTTTCTGCAAATAAGCTGCAGGAGGAGAAAAGAAAAAGAAATTAACTGTCACTAACTACAATGACACCAGAAAATAACTGCTGCAAAACAGTCACTGAGAGAGGAATGTACAAGGTCATCTTCATACTGTGCATTGCATAAAAGTTGATCTCTGCAAACCAGACTCCCTGGGCCAACCTGCGTTTCACAGAGCAGGTGGCAATGCTGCCCTTTAGGTACCGGCAAGCCAGAGGACGTGTCCCTCAGCCATCTGGAACCCCGTCAGCACACATTCATGCTGGAAACAAAATGCACAAAGATTTGCATGACTGATTTTCTGCTCCATGCTTTGGCGAGGACAGCAGAGACAAGCAGCCTTGACCTGCTGACCACTTGTGACAAGAATTTACGTGGCAACAGAGACCCTCAGGTAGCCAGATGAAACCAGCCATCTGTCAGCTGCGAATCTGCAGCCAGCCACTGCATGAAAAGGTAGAAATCAAAAGGAGAAAAAAAAACCCACAAAAGAAAAAAAGTCAAAGAAAGGACAGAGAAAGAACAGTACTATGTGTGCTGCAGATATTTATTTTTCCTTACAACAACAGAGGGCGGCAATCCTCCACTGCTGCTCACAGTGCTGGCCTGCTGCAAGCCCAGTGTGATACCCTGGAGGTGCTCAGCTCTCCCTACAGCAAAAAGCAGAAATTTTATTTCTAGGGAGCAACACATTTTTATGTGTTCCACCTTACCAGAAGCAAAAGGCAAGAGGACTAATGGTGGCTTCAGGCAGTAAAACAGACACCACTTCTCCCTTGTTAAATTGTGAATTTTTTCAGGTGGAAATGCAGAATTATTTTTACACAGGCATACATTCACAGAAAAACCATTAAAAAAAAAGAACCCACATCAGCCCTCTAAGCAGGCTTTGAGGTCTGCTGGAGTAGCAATCTTCTACCACGGGACACAGAGGCTCTTTCTGTTCCCCTCCCTTTAGGCACTGAGCCCCCTAAGAGGGCTCTGCATGCTCCCTGCATGAGGGACCATGCTGCTGCCAAGAGCACCGGCCATATTGTCAGCTGTGGACCACAGAAATTCCACATTGCTCTAGCTGATCACCTCTACGTTGAATCCAGTTGGGCCCCTTAAGGGAACCCAAGCATTGGACTCAAAATGCCATCAGGATGGAACTGGGGAAAAGACATTATATCCTGAAAGTCTTTATGAAAGAAGAAGCAGATAGGACTTGGCCATTCATGGTGTAGTTTTTGACACATAGCCCACCTTGAAGAAAACCTCTCAAGCACCTAATTTCTTGATTGGGAGACAAAAGCAGCATCAGGTCATGTGCTGGAAGTTGCATCTGGTATTGATGAAAAAAAAAAAAACGGGGAAGGGCAATAAATCCAGACAGATCTCCTGCAGCACCTCTGTTCAGAGGCACTCTGACACAAGTGTTAGCTCCTTCTACACTGCAGATCAGGCTATCTGTCCTCTGTAAGATGTGCCTCAGGCCAGGGAGCAGGAAAACAACAACCCTGTGAAGTGCAGAAGGGTGGGATGTATTCCCACGTCTTCCATGTAAAGCCAGAGGCCACCTAAACAATCAGTGCATCAAAATAGCCATGTTGGGCAGTCCCCATTTGAGAGGGGAGTCTTTATATTAATTATGTAAAGATTGTGGAGATTATGTGCCTTGTCCAAAGCCACAAGGTAAGTTCAGAACAACACTAAGAAAACCTTCATCTCCAGATGGGAAGATGCCATACTGCCACATCCACTGTCCAAGAGCTTCATCCCTGAGCCATGACAGGATAATCAAACATTTCCTGCTCAAAGCATATGCCATATTTCAAAGAATTTTTGTGGTTTAGATCTCCATGTGGCCATTTCTGCCCCATAGAGATTGACTCTGAGTGGCAGATCCATACAGAAAAGTATTTTACATTAGTTCATGTTAACCCCCAAGCTCTGATATTCAGGAAGATATCAAGTGACAACACTCTTGATCTAGGTTTCAGCAGCATTAATATTTCCTCTGTGAGCTCCAGAAAATAGTCACAAATGCAGTCAAGCCCTGTCACTGTCAGGTGCTCAAGTTCTAGCTCAAGGGAAACAGGTTAAATGCATACTCCTTGGAAAAGAAGAAATTTTGATTCAAAGTGGTAGAGGGACTGAGACTCACAATGAGCTCAAAACAGAAAAACACAGCTCACGATCCTGTGTTGCATAAAGAGATCAGTAGCTGCTGAATTATACATATATAATTTATGCTGCTGAATCAGCCGTGTACCAAATTTGCAGTTTTAACTATTAATGCAAACTGAAAAAAAAGAAAACAACCTACATTTAAACAAAACACATATATCTAGAAACTACATCAGTCACTGAGTAAACAGATCATTTGGGCAAATCTCTGAAGTGGTCAGAATTTTTAGGTCCTGTATTTTTTACTGACAGGAATTGTATTTGAAATCAGCCAAAGTTTTTGCTAAAATAACTGGTGTAGCTGTTTTCATTTTTCAGTTAGCAAGCTAGTTATGAATAAATAATGAAGGTGCCATTTATTTAAAACATATTCAACATCTCTCCCTTGGAAGCCCCACAGGGTGAACATACAGCTCTACTTGTCTGTTCACCTCACACTCAAAAATGTTGTGCCAGAATACAAAGATTAGAGTGGTGACCAAAGTACATCTATACCCTCTCACCCCATCTTCCCCCTGCCAAAGACTTACCATGGCAATAGAAACCACCATTTATTCATGCTGTCTTCCGAAGATTAAGAGTGTGCTGAAAACTTTCAATGTTGAAATCAAGCAGCTACACAGAAAACATGATTTTTTCTCCCAGTCAAGTCTCCACTTTTGGATCTTGTTGAATCTACGTTTTCAATGAAAACACAAGAAATGCTTTTGTAAGGAAAGAGTATTTGTTTGCTATGGACTTTTATTTTTATTAGCTGTTTGAAGAGAAAAATCCTGCCTATCTCTGCCAGACAAGGGCTGCCAGTACAGTGTGCTCACATTTGTACCTGGACATTTGGACCTGGTTGCATATTATGGCAGCCATGCCCCAAATGCTTCCTTTCTTGCTATTTCAAGACATTAGAAGAAGTCCTCCATTACAGCTGTTCATGCCCAGTGGCTGATCTGAGCACTGTGTACTCTGTATATAATGGGAGGGGAACTGATTAGAGCACCCACGCAGGGCCTATGCAAGTAGTCTGACACATCTGCAGGATCAAGGTATTGGGATCTTTTTGTTTCTGCTCCCTGTATCAGCTGGTGCAAAAGCTTAACCTGACCATTGTATCAATACAGAAATGCAAAATTGAGAGTCTTCATGTTCAACCTCACTTTTGACCACATATTAGCACTCAACATTGGTTAGAAAGCAAAATACTATTTCCAAAAATTATGCCCATATTCACATAGCCAGAAAAATATTTTTAATGGAATATATTCTCCTACAGACAACATGAACAACTTGGTAATTAAGCTTGAGTTCTCCCCTCATAAACAATGTTTTAAACCAGTTATTTGAAGATGTTGCACAGTTTAGTTCTGGACAACAGAATCTGGCCCTCCTATGGCAAGTGCAGGGTAGTTTTTCAAGCTATCTGGCTGTCTCTGTGAACCTCACAAGCCAGATTAGTGAGGACCACAGTATTCAGTTTCCACAATCTGCAGGCTTTGCAAGAGCTTGTTACGCTAGTCTGGCAAAACTCTACAGCAGCTCAGGATATATGCTGATCAGAAGGATAGAGACTGATTGAACACAACACCCAGGTTGAAGCCTGTTCTTTGTGTCAAGGAAAGATATTCCCACATTACAAAAGAAGTAGGAGGGGCCATGAAAGGCCACCTAAGTGATGTCACTGGAGAGGAGGACTGAAAGTTTAACTTAAGGAAGTAGTATTATCATTATTACTACCACAATATCAAACCAATCTGTGGCTTTGCCACATACAAGGAAGATTGCCAAAACAGTCTGGGGGACAAAATAAATCTATCAGGAGCAGGCATACTCATAGCTTCTAAAATAAAACTGGTGGAACTGGAAGAGGAAAACCCCTCTCAGTGCATGAGTGGCAGGACATCCCTGACAGCAGAAGGATCACTAGAGCTGCCTGCAGACAAGGCACAGTGCTTGCTGACAGAAGGAGGGGGGAGGCTGAGTGGGTGCACAGTCCTGACCTCAGCCCGCAGCGCCGAGGGCCTTTAGCTCCACAACATCCTACACGGGAACAGCTCAGGCTGCGGCCCAGATCGCCGAGATCTTGGCACTGGATGCCATCCCTGACCTTTTCACAACCATCATTCCTGCCCCACTCTCCCTCTGAGGCTCACTGGGGAGGAGGGGACAGCTCGTAGTCAGGGACACAGCAAAGCTGTGCCCTGCCAGTGTGCCTGTTAACTGCAGGGACAAGGAGAGATGAGCAAAAGCCTCGACCCACCCTAATTATGGGAAATGTTAATTTTTCTAACCAAACATCTGCGTGGAGTTGATGAAAGCCTCTTTTTAAGATGGAAAAGATGGGATATTTCATTTCAGGGTACAATACCGTATCTGTACAGACTAACATCTTCGCTTCCATATGATTTTTTAATGGCTTTTCATTTATTTATTTTAAATTTGAAACAGATTTTGTTTCTTAAGGTCAAAAGCACTCAGTTTACTCAGCTATTTTTAGCCACGCTGGACAGATTCATTGAATTATTCAATGAATTATTCATAGCACCAAGAAACAACTCGGGCATTCCTATGATATTTGAAGACAATGACAGCTTCTCACATTTTTGTTGTGCAACTGCAAATCCAGGCTCCAGCAAGAGTCTCATAGGTTTGTCAAGGGAGGCCAGAAATGAGCCTGTCTGTTTTCTCCTGTGCTCAAGTGCTGGAAACAGTGAAAATCAGTAAGGTCTATTACAATGAAGACGAAATATCCTGTTGCAGGGGCTTTTTTGTTTTATTATGTCACTCTTACCTGACATAAGTTTTTATTTTTGTGTTTTCTGGGCTTAAAATAAAGCCACAGCTACCAAAGCAGACAAAGAGTCCTCAGAGCAGAGAAAAGAACAGCAGAGAGGAAATTGCTGCTGATTGTTCTGGAAATATCCTTCACCCAACTTACTAATTACACACTCCGTTGATCACGTATAATTATGATCTGAAAGGAAATTCTACACCCTAGCAATTTAGCTGGTGTTTCTTTTTTAAAGTCAACCATTTCCACTCTAATGAACCTCAGTATGAAGCAGCAAAACCTTGGAGGGAAAGGCTACAGACATGAAAATGAGTGCTTGCTGTCTCATTAACATTTTACTTGCTTGGCTAGGAGTCCTTTTGTTACAGGAAGCTAAGTGGTTTTATGGCCAACTCTCCTGAATCTGTAATAATATCCAATATGAGTGTAAGTGATTTCTGCTTTTAAGCCACTGAGCCTCTAAATAATCTCCAGTAAAGCTAATGTATCCACAGTCAATGTGCAGCACTAGCTAAAATTCAAGTAATTGCTGCCTTGGCCAGCTCCACAGCACAACTCTAAACCTGTCATTTGGCAGCTGTTAATATTTATAACTGGATGGATCCAACCTGTCAGATATGGTATTCCTGAAAACAAGTGCATGTCTGGAGCTAAAATTTTCTTTCCAGTCAGTAAAAAGTTAATGCCAGGCTGAGATGCTCCAACTCAGACCTAAGCCCACAGGAACCACAAAATATGTTCCCTGCACAGATAGAACAAAACACACCCATAACACATAGATATTTCTGGTCTTTTCTTCAAGAAAACTAAAGCCTAGGCTTAAGACATCCTTTAAAGAAGAGCTGTAGGGGACCACAAGGAGTACTAAGCACTAAAACCTGCATTTAATACAATTCTGCGAAATTAATATAGCAGATATTTAACTGAAATAAATTACAGTTAAAACTCCTAGTGCAGTGGGATCCTTCGTGACTGTAAAACCAGCTGAAACTGCTGCTTCATGGCTGTAGAAATAATTCATGAAATAAAACCAGGTCAAATACGAAAATGAAAAGAGAGGTACCTCTCAGTGAACAAATCTGTGTGAGAAATGTGTTTCTGCTGAGCCCTGCTCTCACCTTGTCAGTGGGCAATTAGTTCTAAACAAGAACAGATCAAATGAGGGTGAAGAGTGTCGAAGAAAAATGGGGCTACCAATCCTCTTCCACTGGTGATGAAAGCTGTAAAGCAGGTGGATGAATAAAAACCATCAGTAGCAAGGTCTAAAGGGAGAGAACTCAGACAAAGAAAAGACAAGAACAGAAGTTGAAATTATATAAGTCAGCAATTAATATTTCTAAATAGAACTGTTACCTGTTCTCTCCATCCTTCCACAGAAACCAAGGCCAGTTTGTTTTTTTAAAAGCTCTTTTTGATATGCATTATTTGAGATCGAAGCCAAAACCAGCATGGGACACATCTCTACAATGGATGCCTTTGGGCCACCTCCTCAGAGGCCAGGGCCAGTCATGCTCAGGGCTCCTAAGGGGGCGAGCACTACGCACTACAAGAACCTCTTAAAAAATATCTTACCACCTTCAATGGTACTGGAAGCCAAGTTTTCCTTAGAAGATTTAATTTCTGCAAGCTGACTTATTCTAAGACAGGAGTAAAAGGATTTTCAGTAGAGAATTATTTTTGCTCACACTAGTGTACATTAGTTTATCTCATTTTCACTATTCCTTGTAAATACCCTTTGAAAGACCTTGTAATACCCTTTGAAATCATATTTCTGCTTCATCTGTGTTTATATTTTATACTTCATGGTCTCAAGACTCTTCTGTTCAAAAGTGTGAAGTTTTATGGAAACACAACAGAAGATTGCCTGTCATCATGGATTCTTTACTGCTCAACTCAAATTTGCCTCATGAGCTTCGGGTTGAAGTGGATGTTGATAGGTTACTAACACAAGAATATTGTCACTGTGGAAACTTATTTTACTCAATAAATCCTTATTCAGATAACAGAGAATAGGTACCAGATTGGTTCCATGTACCTTTCCTATGGCCAGCCAGGCATTTGGAACATTGAATGACCTTATGTGCATTACTTCCAACAACAGCTAGGAAAACAAATAGTCTCACAGAGACCAAAGAAAAGACTAACTAGGAGCCTGGGATTGTTTCCAGCAGTAGCAAGTAGCAGAAACTGGGAGAAAAGGTAAAAGACTGATGAAAAATTCAATTTGAGAAAGAAGCATGCCAATCTGTGGCAGGGTTTTGAAAGCACTGGATGTTCATAAGGGTCGAAAGATTTGTTTAAAAAGCAAATTTAATTTTCACTGTTTGAAAATTGTGTGGCAAAGTGTAAGTTTTATTTATTATCAGATTTTCATTTTACCTTGTTTTATAAAAGTAAAAAATTAATTAAAAGCATTTTTCAAAATTTTGATTTTAGGCATGCTCAGGAACCTTTGCATTGTAGACAAAGTCTCTCTGAGTCAAAGCTAGGAGTGATGGCAAACATCAGCTGCTGAAAAAATCACTCTTTCTCTATGAATATTAGTGCATCTGTTTTCCAGTCTTAAACTGCATCGACCACCCCTTTTTATCATCCATATAATTTTCTAAAGTCTCTCCTGATCTTCTAAAATGACTCTCAGAAAGTTATTCCTCCAAGACAGACTGAGTAAGGTTCTCCTTCTGCATCTTGACCATCTCAAGAGTGAGATATACCTTGTTGATAGAATGGGACAAGAGTCTCTCTTGATGCATACCCACCACAGCTAGATTAGAATTTTGAATTTTTTCTGCCAGGTTATCCAGACCTCTTATTGTAGTTCAGGCAACAGGTCTGAAGTTGTAAAAGAGTCCAGCACTACAGAACAAGAATGGAAAGCATATGCAAAGAGTAGAATGCAGTCTTTGTTATTTGATTTCAGCTGTTTCCCTGACACATTAAGCAGCATAACATGAATATGACCTTACAAAACACTTAATAAGAATACAATTCTGATTCACCCTTTGTCTGTTGAGGGCCAGGAACCTCAATTTCAAAAGCCTGACTGCATAAAATTGCGCAGAAACCAATAAACACATCCATAACCGTTCTGATATGAGGTTTTATCAGAGGCCAAGAATTTGTCATTCACAGCGATTGTCTCAAATAGCTCACCCAGGAAGGCTCCCAATGATTAAAGACCTTTTGTCACAGACATCCTACTACAGCATCCCAAATTGTTTCAGCAGTCACATGCTCTAACAGAAATGGCTGTGCCACTATTTGTTACTGATATTGACTAATTTCAGATTTCAGTCTTTGGCTAATCTTTCAGAAAACTTTTTCTTGTGGGTCAAACCACAAAAAGGTTGCAAAACTTAATCCTTCCCAGAGTGAAATCCGTAACTGGGAGTAAAATGCATTAGCTTCCCTGCACAATAGATAGGGGTAGTCTCTTATCCCAGAATGATGCATACTGTTGGTATGCAATAGAAGGCGGGTCAGGAGGAAATATCTAGTACAGAGCCACACCTGCATCTCTGACAGCTGGGAATTAGTCACCTCTGGCTTTTGAGGACCCATAACCCCACACTTATCAGGATAGCATCATCCCCCTAAAGGTAAAAGTCAGTGTCTTTTCTGTGGAAGAGCTATGGAGGATTCAGCCTTCTTCTAAAATGAAAGTAAGAGTGGTGATAACTGGCTTTTAAATCAGCTCACTGACAGAGTGCTCACATGGGAATCTGAAAACTCAAGCTTAAATCCATCCATGGAGCAGAGAACAGAGGAAGTTCACATTCACAGCAACATTTTTATCTTTAAAACATGTGCCCAACACTGGTATATATGGAGACCTGTATTCCATTTTGTTTTCTCACTCCCTAGCCTCTCAGTTCTTGAATTGTTTCCTGCAGAGCGGCACAGTTTCAGAAACTAGGCAAAAAGTGCTTCCCATCATCAGAAATGTCTCAAGATAGTCTTGAAATTATGGCACTGTTCTAGGAAAGGAAATCACAGTGAACTTCAGTCCTGCACTTCCCAGGCAAGTGCACAGCTTAGTAGGAAGTTACACGAACACGAACCTCCCCGGATTTAACACTGAGCCCGATGCTGGGTCCTTTCATCCATCATTCTTATGGCTCTCGCCAGTGGTACCTCTGGGGCACAGACAGGGAGGGGATCAGATATTGAGGGTGGTAGTCAGGCCAAGACACAGGCTAGGCACCATTCTCCTGCCAAGAGAGGGACAATTCTGATCTGCAGTCCCAAGGAGAGCTTAGAAACCAAACAGGGAAAGGACCTGTGAAATACAGGCATCTTCAGGCCCCATAGCAGGTAAGAGGAGGGTTTACAAGAGTGCAGGCTTAGATGTAGAGATCTGAATTCCACATGCATGCTGCATCAAGCATTTTAGTAGCTAGAGATTTTACAGGTTCCATAATCAAGTCATCCCTTAACTTTCCTCCTGGATTACATAAAGAGGCTGACTTCAGGTTTAGTCTTCTTTCCCATGCTCTATTCTTGAACCTGTCTTTGAAATTCAAAATGTGTGAACATACTGGGAAAAGACAGGCCCACTAGTTCCCCCGTAAAATACACAGCAACAAAGTCCTTAGTGGACACAGTAACGTCCCTCNTTTGTTTGGGTTTCCTTGGGTTTGTTTGGTTTTTTTTTCTTTTTAGTAGTAATTCTGTTTATAGCAGGATTTTCAGGAGCCTGGAAAGGGAGACTGCATGTATTTTTGGTGACCTTTTCCTCCCCTTGTACATACCTTTTTTTTTCTCAGAAAAAAAGAAACTATGAAGGAACAGATACCACTACCTCTAAAAGTATATAAAAGGACATGTCTGGAGTTTTCTAGCTAAAAATCAAGTGGGAACTTTTAAATACATCTAGTGAGGAGAAATTCATTAAGTGTGTTATGTTCTCTGAAGTATTTCATCATTAACTTTGGTAAGATTGGCTATTTCTACCTTCTTTTGTGCCATACGCAAAAAAAAAGTGGTGATCCACAAGAGAAGCCAAGCCTACTTTTCTGCTAAGACAATCAACTTAATGAATAATTAGTGGAAGAATATTAGCATCATTAATGCTTAATGAGTGAAATCCTCTTTGCATCATATCCTCTAGTTTCCCCAGCTTGCTAAATAAAAGTTTATTGTCTTAAAATAAAGGACATTTCTGAAATGAAATATAATAAAATTGCAAAGAAGAAAAAGTTAATCAAGATAATTAAAATGAAAAATTTTTAGAATCATTCACTTTCACCTGCATTTGCAATATAGCTGGACTACGAGTTTCTAATTAAATGAGAAAGTATGTGAAGTGCAGTTCAGCTGATTTGCATTTATGGAACTGGAAGAAAATATTACCTTATTAAAGTGAATTTCAGAGGAAATGTCATAGCACAGAGGTTGGCCTGACTTGACTTCCTAGTAGATTATGCAGTCCTTTATAAATTTGACTGCTTCACAGAGCCAGCTCCTCTGTGGCTCTAAATCAGCATGGTCTCACTGAAGTTAATGAAGCCACATCAATTTATACCAGGTAAGCATTTGCCTACTAACGCTTTGAATGTATATATTGCTGCACAGAGCGAAATTCAGCTACATCTACCACTGTGTACACCTGAGAATGATGGTATAATGCTGCTGTGCCCAAAAAATCAATTTAACCAAATTCTGCTGCTTGGACAAGGGTTGTATCACACACGTCTGCCTCTGGGGATATATTCCTGCAGATACATACATGAAAAGAAGCTAGGTGATACTTGCTGGCTTTGAGCACCACTGCTCTCAGTTCTGTACATAGCGCTTGTTAAAACTACCAATTACCCCAACTTGTGACAGATCTGAGTCTGAGTTGACCTCATATGCTCACAGCTGGGAAGGAGAAGGGGATTTTGTTGCCACTGCCTAGTGTGATGCATGTTCTCCTTCATGGTGGAACCTCTGTGCTTTCCTACCTGCACTCCCAACAGTGAGGTTAACAGAACTGCATGGTTGCAGTAAAAACAGGGAAACCAAGCCCTCTTTCACTGTCAGGAAGCAAGAGCTTGTTATTGCTTTATAAACATGAAGTAGCCAATGGCTAACCCTGCATTGCCCTTCTGCCTGTGTACATAATCCTGATGCAACATGATTGGGGGTATTCAAGATATTTCATTCTGATTAAGTTAATGTAAGACAAATCTCGTATTTTAAACTCCTGAGGCAGGAGGAAAGATTCCAAGATTCAAATAATGTATTTAATCTCACAGATGGATCCAAGAAGAACTCTTAACTACGGGCACCTGCAACATCACAGCTACATTTAGATTATAAAAATGTAATGCTTGACATGAGCAGAGTATTCACCATGTCTCTTTAAGAAACCAGATTTCAGTCTATTGAAGAAGCAAATGCTATGCCAGCTATTTACACGTATATGCTCCACAAAAGAAAATGACCACTTCTGCCATCCCTTTGCTGGGGAAACCACAACTGGTTTTGGGATGCATTCTGTGGTCAATGGTTCAGCTGTCAAAGCTGTGTTACATCAGACAACAAACACCTGCTGGCAGAGATAACAAGTCAACCCAATAGAAGAGTCACTTCAGAGAGAGAAGGCTCATCTCCAGCACTGCTTCATCCACTGCACAGGCCTGAAATAACCTTGCAAAACTGTCAGGAAAACTTATCAGACCAAGCATAAAATTAGTTCTGCAACTCCCTATCGGTGATGATCCCTAATGGTGATGACAAGAAATATTAATGACATTCAGTTCACCCGCCAAGTTGATCACTCAGACCAGAGAAACAGCAACAGTTTTGTGGAGCAGTTCCCACTGGTAAACCCAAATTACAGACTCATCATAGCACCATATCAAACAATGTAGTCACACTTATTAGGGGCTGTTCAACCCACTCTTTTTCTCAGCTGCCAGGGGTCAGCAGACATCTAAATGGTCCAGAACACCTTCACTGTTAAACATGTGTCACCAGGTCAAATGACTTTCTGGTCCTATTTGATTCCAACTTAATTATTTTGGCTTCCTTTTATTTGTATTTTAAATCCTTTGAGTTTATTGTTAACTATGGAATTATATATGTATTTGGAAAATCCATCTTACAAAAACTAAGTTTCTTTAATATTAGGTATGCAAAACCTATAGTTATGATGACGTTCTGTGCTGCTTGCCACAGGAACTCTTTTAAGTGCTTTGAGCAACCTTGTTAAGATTAAAAATACTGTTCAGTGCTACCATATTAAAATTCGGTAATTACAAATAATGTGCAGCAACTATCACAAAAGATATTTATTAAAATGAAGAAGGCAAAGAAACTCATGAGGTAGGTCACTTTGAAGCCATCCCCCCAAGAAAATTGAGGAAGTGGTGCAGGCAATACTCCTTTTATCTGGCCAGCTGTGTCACTGCCATGCAGAAGTGCTGCAAGGGTGTGAGAAGAAGGAAAGATAAAAAAGGAGATACAAGAAAAAGAGGACAAGGAAGAGACAGCAACAGGCTTCCTGCCTGGGCTGGGAACACACCATCTTGCTTTCTTCAGTCTCTCATTGTGTTACACAGGTTGCAGCTGACAGAATGTACCACCAGCACAGAGAAATTGTTACAGGAGGAGATCAGTACAGGACACTTTTGGAGTTGTACTGGATGTTGGTAGTGAGATGCCTGGCAGAGCAGGGGGAGAAAGCGAGATACAGCCTTGTGAGCCTGGAAGGAGGTGCCACAGGCCACAACTTGCTGAGGACTTGTCACCTGGCCAACACAGGCTTGACACATCTGGGGATGCCAGAGGTATGTGACACAAGTCTCCAGACACTGCACTGGGTGCTTGAAAATGGAGGGCACGAAAAAGATTTGTCATCTGGGCTAGTGAAACTTTTTATCAAGTGTCAGATTTTTTATTTATGAAGGCTTTCACAGGTGGCCATTAAATCTGTGATTACAGTGCTTTGACAGCATATTTACATTTGCCCTTATGTCTATCAAAGCCACATGAAATGGCTGGTACTACCACTGCTGAAAAAAGAAAAAGCACCAAAAAGCCACAATTTCCCAAAGCTCCCAGCACCTGAGGTACACAAACTTGTTGTTCTTGGAAAACCAACACCATCTCAAAATCAGTTGAAACCTAGAAAGCACACTGGAAATTGCTATTACTGTAAATATGTATGCATACCCTGAAATGAAAATATACCCACAGGAAGATGTTGAAGGAAGAGGACTCTTACAAGGGGAAAAAAAAAAAAGGAAAAACAACAAAATCCTGTATACACAGAAACAGGTACAGCTGGAAAAAAAAAAAATCCATGCTTTACCCAAGATTGAAGTCTTCTGTTTAAAATAAAATGCGTTCTCTTTCTCTAGCCTCAAAGTAGATGTTAGAAGAAAAGATATCTTGAGACCCCTTCTAGCATCATTCTCTACGAAACAAAGAGCCATTCTCCAAAAATACACGTCATTTGGGTGTGTTGAATCTGTGGAGAAGTTGAAAAGTAGTAGGCTTCCTTTGGATGCAAGCTGATTATGCATGGCCTTGGAGAGTAGGAAAACATACAGAGAAGCCAAGAGGGCCAAGTTCAGCCTGTACTATTTAATCATGCAACCTCCCATTTTTCATCACCCGACAAGACATGCTTCAACTATTTGATCATACCTACTTATCCTTCTAGCTGCACCTCTACTGGTTTTCAACTGGCTTCACACAGCAGCATGATTCTTTAAAACTTGTATCACATTCCCATGCAGCCTGCTAAGAAATGGAGGAGGTGGAAGAGGGAGGAGGTATAAACATCAAACATATTATCCCCTTGGCTTTTCAGTACTTCTGTAATCTATGATGATTACAAAACATTATAGCAATCTCTAAAAAAGACTTACTACTGAAAGACCATCATGCTAAAATGGGTGCTATATTCACAGCTGTGAGCTCATAAGGTTTTTATTTTGGTAAATCTCTTAAAGCATCAAGCAAACTGTACAGTAGATCAGATTTAGTGAACTTCTAATTTTTACTGGAAATGCTTATTACATAGTTTAATCCTAAATGTAAGATTAAGGAAATCTGCAGTGAATTACTTAGCGTCAGGATTACATAAATCAGTGGAATACTGCAGCACTTTGATGACTGCACTTAGTTATGCTCTTGTTTTGTTCTCTTAGACAGACTCTGCTTTGGTTTCTCAGGGCATGTATCCAAATGTGCACGGACTATGCTGAATTTCCTTCTTGTGGAGATATCATTGCTGAATGAACACCCAGATGTTCATTCTCATTCCTATCCCTTTTCAGTAGTTCATCATTATGTGCTTGATCCTTTTATTTTACTGTTGTAAGTACAACAGCAATGAAGGTAAAGTTTGAATTCAAGTAGGAAATACTCTATTTCTAGTGTCTGATGTTTCAGTATGATTCCTTTGAATGCACTCTGGTATGTACCTGTCTGTCAAGAAAAAGTTCTGTTGACAGGGTGGTACTTCTGCTCGTTTTTGAGCATTATCTGTTAAGGTTGAGTTTTAGCAGGATGTAGCGGTTTGGGCCAAATTCCAGGGAAATGTCCAAAAGGAACATCTCCTCGGAGGAAGACAGGTTACAGCCACCCCTCCCCCACCAGGGTTAGCAAGAAATTTCCTCAGAGGAAAAGTGAAAAAACCTACTTCTTNGGTGGGGTTCTGATGTTCTGGTGTTCTGAACAAGTCCAGAAGAGAAGAAAAAAAGAAACCAAAGTCCCAGAAAAAACCACTCTCTGTCTGTCTTGGAAGAAACAGAGCCGAAAAACAAAACTGGCTGAAAAAAAGCAAGAAGAGAGCTGCCTCTGCTCCTCAGCAACAAACAGCTAATCTCTGTGTCCTTGAAGTACAGACTGTTTGAAAAGTTGGCTCAGTTTTTTTTTTCTCTCTCTCTTGCACTCAGTTTTAAAGGCATAGAAAGGCACAGGAATCATGTCTGGGCATAGAACGGTGATAGGGGATACAACAGCATAAAGTCACCCCAAGACACAGGACAAAGAAATAGACTTGATTCTAGATCTACAAACACGAGGAATGAGAAAGCAAGAAGAGTGGATTAATTATAGACACAAGGGAAATGCTATAGAGAGAACTTCTAGGGTGTGTATCAGAAATAGCTTCCTGTCAGAAAGACATGTGGATGTAAAACAGAGAGGTGGTTAAAAGAAAAAGTCATTGTAATGGAATGTCTAGATAGAGACACATTATCCAACTCTGTTTTTAAAAGCCTTGCCTGGGATAATAGTGCACTGATCTGGCTGGATGGAACACCAAGGTAGCCAGAGGGTTAGACATTTCTCACCTCTGTTTAAAAGGGTCTGTACTCTATTGCTACTAAAAACAACAGAAAAACCTGCAGTGTCGTCTTTCATGTGTCAGAGAGGCCGACTCTGGAAAGCAGGGGTGATGGAGAGAAAAACTTCCAGCTGCAAGATATAACTGACAATCAGAAAGTCCAAGCTTCTGCACCGCAATTCCAGCCCCTCAGCTCTGCTGATGCCACTGTTTATGGGGTCATGCTGTGAGTCAGGTGGGGAAATTAGACTGTTCCTGGAGAGGAATGAAAGAAATGCTACATCTTTTCTTCATCACTCTGATTTTCCATTTGCTACAGGAGGGATAGAGAACTGCAGGGCAAAAAATTGCAATGGCAAGGTAAAAAAGCAGCAGGGAAAGATGGAAACTGTGAAAGGTATCACCAAAAGTAGTCACATGGAGAGTAGTGGAAAAATGGGAGGAGAGGAGAGAGAAAACAGGCATTTAGAGGGGGTGAAATGGATGGGTGGATGGATGTTTGTTAAGGACAGAAGGATAACTGCAAAAAAACAGTTTAAAAAGAAACTAGAGGAGACAGTAGTGAGTGGATGTGAAGAACATGAATGGATAAAGTGTCCATGGACCTAGAAGAATGCTGGCTAGAGCTGAAATGAAGCAGCAAAATTAAAATAAAAAGAGATCCTGGAAGTGGTTGGAGTAAATTATATGTGTGTGCTTTTGTACTAGGACATATCTTACATGCACCACTATTTATGAAAATGAAAGCGTTAGAAGTTCTTATTCTTCTAACTGGTCCCTCTTTCCTCTGAACACCTCTTTCTCTTCTGATTAGCTCTTTTAAACTATCTGTTCTTTGTTCTGCTCCAAATCTTAGCATTCAATCCCACTTTTAGCACTAAATCCTCTTCATTTGATGTGGTCATCTGTGAAGTCCTGGCTTCTGGCTTAAAGGTTTTAATATCCAGCTATTTTGTGAAATACCTATATATCAAATCTATCAATGCTTCTAGGACATTCTGCAAAGTCTAATGTTTGTGAATACTTACTGGTGGAAAAAGGGCTGGTTAGAACTTCCCTCTCCATGTATTTGGTATCTACTACTCTCTGGTGGATTTCGTCTTTAGGAACGACCATGGATAAAGTATCATAACTGTCCAGGCAAATGGGAAATTACACTGAAACAGCCATAATGCATTGTGTCCTAACTTAGTGTCCTAAAGGACTACAGGAGTTTAGGTGAGGCTGCCTGATCCAGCCTCAGAGATAAGGAGTAGAAATAGCATGCAGGTGCACTACTCCTCTAAGTTCAGGTGGGTTTGAAAGTGTCGAGAACTAGCACGTGCATCTTGGCAGCTGAAAATTTGCAGGGAAGCTTGATACTGCAAATGCCACGTTCTGAGGAATAACTCTTTGCAGGCCCACCTAGGACGGTACAGGCAGCTAAGAAATAGTCCGCCACTTCTCTCCCAGATTCCTGCCCTGGTATGTTTCTACAACATTTATTTTGGTTGTAGAAAGAAACCCATCACTTCAAACATAATGCAAACACCTAGAGTTAAAAGATCACCTATCCTAAAAGTCAAACTTTATTACTAGCAAGGGGGCTAGGATCACACGTAGGGATGCATTTATGGTTTCAGTTTGAGCTAGTGATTTACCTGGTTCACCTTTTTTAATAAAAATTACATCATGTTGAACAAGAACATTCACATTTCACCTAAGCAAACCTACATTGGCTGACACTCCGTGTGATGGCAGACCTTACCTAAAATTAATACTATCCCTGTATGACCTCGTAATCTAGTAAATGCTGTTGATTTCATCTCCCTTGTTTAAATTACTTTACTCATTCTGAAGTTTAATACTCATTGAGGTGGTTTTATCAACTGAAGTTGCAGGAAAACATAATTAGCCAGGCTTTTTGTGGCAGTGTTTTATTGCCTTTAGAGACAGTGTTTCATTCTATTTATGACTACCAACACAGCATACCTTACAGGACTGCCCTATTTTGGTAATTGTCTAAGCAAATTGATTTCTTACTAGCAGTACTGCTCAAATGACATAGTTCTGAAGGACACTAAACAACACAAAAACAAATCAAGACAGTTATTACAGCAGCAGTGTAATTTATTTACTGTTCTCCCCACTTCCCCAGTAAAAATAACATTCTTTTTTAACAGAACAGTATGACTGTAGATATTAAGTGATTTTGTATTCTAATTGACTAATTCAATCTCTTCATACCAATGTAAATGCAGAATAAAACCTTTTTTTATAAATACAGACCACGAACAGAATGTGGTTCACAGTATAAGAGGGGTCATACATGACAAAACGTGCCAAATAACTCATGCTTAAGTTCCAGTTTACTGAACAAGCAAGAAGCTGTTAGCATATTCCACAGTAAACAGCAAGCAAAAGTTCAAGGGCATCTACAGTGCAAATAAGGTCGCACTTGAGGTGACAGAACTTGGTTAATTCTCAGGTTTTTAAATACCTAGATGAGCCCCAAAGACTTTCAGGCTGGTTAACTCAATTGACTTTGTGATGCCTGAAACATATAACCTTGCACACTATCTCTAGTATATGACTTCAAAATTATCTGTGAAATATAGTGAAAAATTCCAAAAACCATTTCTGAGGATGAATGCATTTCCACACCACTGGGTTGATGGAAATACATTGGGAAGTCTGGACATGGTCTTAAATGTTTCATAATCTGTATTTTTTCTGAAAGAAATAGTTTCTAGGCAGTCATTCAGGGACTTCACAATGTACCATCAGATGAGCCATATAAATCAAGGAAAGTTTAAGATCTAAACCCAAGGAAATAAAATACAGTTTGAGCATAAGAAATGGCAGGACATCTTTCAAGTAATGATACATTGTGTCTCAATTGTACTGAAGGATGATAACACATAATGGTGCAGGAATAACATAATTCATTAGCATCGATACACAGTAGTAGGTAATGAAATTATTCAGAGTTGCAGTGTCATTAATCTCTGCCAAGTGACACAAATGAAACCTAACATCTGAAGACAGTATTGCAGGAAAAACCTAAATGGAGAACATCCTGAAGAATATGAGCTGCATGCAAAGCACATTGTTGTTAGTGTCCTCTGCCGAGTAATACTGTCATTTTAATCATGGCATAGCATAGGTTTGTAAACCAGTTTTATGAAGAAAAGGCTATAATCCCACTGCAGCTGCCATGTAACCTCTTTCCATTTGAATTCCTCGAGAGGCAGGAAGACACAAATGTGGTCAGATGGGCAGAGGGCAAAAGGCCGGATTTCTCAGGTACACTGATTCAATATTTGGAGCTGCAGTGAGTCCTTGGCAAAATTCTGCTTAGGGGGTGTCTGCTGGCGGTGAGCACAGAAGAAGAGCTGATGGATGGGGAAGATTTTGCCATAGAAAGGTGGATCCATAAAGAAACAGGTTCAGGTGTAAATGGGAAACATCAAAATAGGCTGGAAACTGGAAAGTGGCGAGTTGAGGTGGATCCATACTGATTTGCTAAGTGAAAGAGAGGGCAGGGGAACAAAAATGGCAGAAAAACATCACAAAAAGCAAAAAAAAAAAAAAATGTAGTAAGGTATCCATAGAAAGAAAAGAGCAAGCAGAACCTACGTTCCAATTATACAGTGCTGGGACCTGAAAGGGTGAATGGGCTTTTATTTCAACATGCCAAAAATTATTCTGCTGGCAGAAAAGAGATTAGCAACACAAAAGATAAATATTAGACTGTCATTAGACTTTTGGAACTCATTGCACACATTCCTGCTTTCATATTTCAGCATCCCATTAGAAATCACTGGTATTAAAGGCCATTTCAAAGCGGGACCTTCCTGAAAGTGTTTTAGAGCAGTACTGATCTTTCATGATGACAGGGGGAAAACCTCAATTTGCTCAGGAGACTGCTCCTGCTTCAGCTTCTAAATTAATCTGGGACCAAATGCCCAGACAGACACACACTGCTAATGACAGAAGCCTTTTGCTTGTAAGAAACAGCATTTTTTTTCTAATTAAAAAGAAATCTTGCACATGATATAAAGGAGAGTCTGATTACCTAAGAGACTGGTTCAATAGCTAGAGTTGTTGTTGTAGCAGCCATGGGATTCCCAGAAGTGATGCTGCAGAGAACCCCAGTTCAGCATTGATTACTGTACACAGAAACACTGCATACTACCATCCATCCCAGAAAGAGGAGCCTTAGGCAAGGAAGTCTCAGAAAGATGATCATCATTCTTATTTTTGGTAAAAGGGGAAGTGCTGAACCTGGACTCTTTCTGGCTAGCTTCAAAGAGAATATTTTGCTTTAACAGGAAAAAAGTAATTAAAGACTTCCTGCATTTGGGCAATCCATGAACTCAAAAGTGATGGTACAAAATTTGGGTGTCTTATGCTTTTCTTCAGTGTTTTGCATATAAATATAATAGACCACCATTGCTATGAAAATTAGAAGCTATCTTTGATTTGACACAGAGTATGGTCCAGTGACTTAAAGTGTCAGACTGGTTGGATCTTCTAGGCCTCCCCATCCAAATTCCTGACCCCTAGATGACTGTAGATGTGCCTTGTGATGGTGTTTATCCAAAGCATAAGGATGCATAGCAGAGAAGCTTCCATGCATGTAAACAATGCATGAAGCCACACCTGAACCTCCGTGTGCTTCTGTGGAGGTGCAGAAATCCCGCAAGCATGGAGCTTGCCAGACAAGAAACATTAGTCATTAATTTGATTCCATAGTTGTGTCCAGACATAAAAAATGCCTTTTTTTTCCAGTGTGCTTCCAGTGGAAATATCCTTTAAAGCTTTTGTTGTGATGGGGTAATCCCAGTTTCAACTTCTTGTAGTTTCCCACTGTGGGGAAGGGGAAAATACTGATAGTAATCATCATCATCACTCTTCTGACTGCCTAGATTCCCACTATCATGAATGGAGACCAAGGGACTCTTGCAAAGGTTGATTCAGAACTGGAGGCTGAACTATGTGACTCTGTCAGACTTGCTGGAAGTTATCCCACCAAACTATTTTATTCTATTTCCAAGAATGCCGTCACTGCTTACTCACAGAAGTTTTATGTGCTTCTTTAGGTGCTGCTCTTGTTAGAGATTTCAGTGCCAGCCTGTGCACAGAACTAGCACAAGCTCAGGTACTGCATGGGTTTTACTTTATAGGCAACCAAGGAGACTTGCTTACCATCTCTCTACCACTGACTCTTCCTCCTTCTTGGCAGCAAGAGACTGTTCCCATTATTACACCCACTTTAAACTTTTAAATCCATTCATTAGGGAACAAGCATGGTTTCTAGGAAAGCACACTGAGCTCAGTCTTACATGGAATTCTTCACTCAGGTATTTAACTACATAATCACTCTTGCTTAATAAAAACTGACATATTAACTTCTGTTTCTGCTGAAGTACACTACAGTAATTCTCCTGGAGATTATTTGATTGTAATGTCAATAAATCAGTCCCCAGGTTTAAAAAAAAAAAACAACAACAAAAAATCCCTGAAGAAACAAGTAATGTGGTCAAGTGTAGGAATAGTACTAGAGGAAGCAAGCAAGCACATCAAAAGGCCTGGAAGGTAAGGTGCTGAGCCTTGTTTAGTAATGATTGCATTCTTACCCTCATTTGCTCACCACTAACATAGCAAGCTAACCTCTCCCACTACCAATCAAGACACAAATACCTTGGAAAAAGTATTCCCACCATGGGAATAACTGCAAGACATAAAACCCCGAAGATTTTCAGCTGGTGTAAAATTGGAAGTGACATACACCACTTTGCAGACTCTTACAGCCAGGAAAGAGGCAGCCCTTTTCCCCCTGTGTTAGTAGCTTGCTGGCTTGCTGAGCTGCAGTTACTATCTTGATGTATCACGGTGAAGATGGATGAAACCCAGTCTTTGAAAGCAAACAAAATGTGTGTGAAGGATGTTGCCCCTTTATCAGCAAATGGTTAACTATCTGTCATTGCACAGCAGAACAATGAAGTAATCACGCAACTCCAGGCTTTCTTCATAGTACAGAGTTACAAGAAGAGCTTGGACTTGAGGTCAGTAGTGAGAGAAAGAACTCAGATTTCCCAAACTTGCAGCAAACTGCTCATTTTTTTCTGGAGTGTAATGGGAAATCCTAATATTGTAGTCATAGTCTATGCAAAAGAAGTGTTGATAAGAGGACAAAGACGAATTAATGATCAGATCTCTGATCTTACATCTTCTAATGAGAAAATGAAGGGCACAGACATGAGTCATCTACCCTGTCCACATGCTTCTTTGTATCTTGAAGGAAAAACAAGGTCAAAAAATTTAAGACAAGTTAAAGACTTTTACAGAACCCAGTTCTTATTCAATTTCTCTTCAAGTGGAAAGTTGCAGCTTTCCATTTAGCAAAGATTAAGTATATTGTTTGTATAAAGGCTTTTCATGCAGAGCTACTCCAAAAAGCTTATTTGGCCCCACAGCACAGCCTGATTTCCATCCACCAAGACTGCAGCAGAACACTTAAAGCAAACAAGGTCAAGCAGAAGCTGGAAACTCAAAGATGGCAGTGAAAGACTACACAAAGCCTTCTGTCACCACCTGAGTGTCTTCATGGTGGGCTATGGTCATACAGATAGGACCCAGGCACACCAAGCATTGCCAGTCACACTAAACTCCCTGCAAGGAAGGGAGCTGACTCCGCTGTGTTTTGTCTGGTCTAGCACATCACATCCTCCCGGAGTTTTCCAGGTGAAAATGCCACCACAGTGCTTCTCCACTCTGAGCCTCAAGCCCACCTAGCACCACCTTGCAGCATCTCATCCTGCCCTCATTGATGACACAATTTAATTCTTATACTGCAGCTTCAAGAACATTGAGTCAAGAGGGCAGCCACTCCAATGAATATTCCCACAGCAGCCACCTTGTTACCCTAAGCTGACTGGGACAATTGTCTGGGGTTCTACAGCAACATTTCATATACTCAGGAACACATGTTGTGCTATAGAAACATTTGCTATATTCAAGTTTGTACTTGTCTGTCAAGAAATTTTGCTTTGCAAACTTTGCTTTTGCTTAACAGTTATTTTCTTAGCACCCTTGAGACTTCCTCTAGGAACAAACCTGTAGCAGGTGCCAAAGTCTGGCTCACTCCTTTCTTTAACACTGTAGTTCTAGTTTCCCTTTCCTGACAAATTCCAGTTGTGTAGTTTCCCAAACACACACAACAAGGTGTGTCCACAGTATCACTCCGCTGTCAACTGGTCTTTCTCAGGTAGAGGAATTTCTTCAAGAAGCATCATCTTACTAACCACTCCATCTAATGAACTCCTATAGATGTATTGCCTTGACCTTCAGCTGAAAACTCATCATAAAAGGCAACTCCTGCACAGCCTTTACAATATCTTATCCACCTATTTCCTTTGCAGTAGACAACAAAATTATGTTTTTGACCAAGGGAAACGGTAAAAAAACAATTCCTCACTCTTGGATGTCCATTTAAACATGGAGTACCTAACAGCATGTGCTCTAGTCACTCACAGCACCGCAGGACACTTTTTATACATCTACAGAAACAGCAATCACCGTGCTTTGCAATGATATTTGTTAACAGCTGGCTACTTTTCCTATGTCATCATGATTAACATAGTCCCAAGTACCATATGTCAATAGCTTTCCTTCTGCTGGGTACTTTGTTGCAACGGGGGACTCACTGCAACATCCATTACACTTCCAGCATGGAATTAAGGTTTGTCTGACTTGGCTCTGAATCCCTCCTGCAATAACTGACTGCTGGCCATTTAGAGCTTGTTTGCGAGGAAATATTGCAAGGACTACAGGAGCCCAGGACACATAGGCCACAGGAAAACACACGGATTGAGAAGGTCTTGCTCGATCAGTACCCTTCATGCAGTCATCCTAAAGGAAAACAGCCAGTTCTGCAGTCTGTGGTGACAGATAGTAACTAAGTTGTACTACTTTACACGGAGGAAATAACTTTTTATGAGGAAATAACTTCCAGTACAACCCCAAACTTCAGTGATCCTGTTTCTTCAGCAATTTGTTCCTCTGACAGGGTGTTGGAACTACCTTTACAGATACATCCGTGACATGTCACAAAAGCTCTCCAGACCCTCTCACAGGCCTGACTGCTGCTCTGCAGACAACCATATGCATCTCAGAAGCACAGCAGACTATTTCTGTACCCTAGACAATTAACTGTCTGTTAGGGGTGTACTTGTGCCAGTTTTTGTTTCAAATCCATCCCTTTTGGTACAAGGGCAACACTCGCTGAACTGCTTTCCATTGCATAAGCAAGCCCTGAAGAGATTTGTCCTCAGGACTTTTTCCAGTTACAGACAGTATTTTAATGACAAAGCCTGAGTAACTGGCAAAATGAGGCTGGAAATAATTATGCAGATAAGCCAACAGTTTTTCTGAAGAAATTTAACATGCAAGAAGAGATTGGCACCAGTGAAGTTTCAGGTTGTTTATAATCGAGTAATAAAGGCTTCACACTGTCAGTCCAGTCACATGTCCATATGACAGAAACGAGCTGGAAGTTCCTATGACTGGACTGCAATAGCATGCTCTGGGTGACCTAGCTGTTTTTCTGTGCAAATGAGGTACAGCAGCACATACAGAGCTGCATTTCATATGGAAATAACATGGAGCAAAAGATTTGCCTGCCCAAAACTCCTTGTGGAGAAAGACCCTAAGAGCCTCTATCAAACCCAATAAGCTTCCAAATTTTCCTCAGGAAGAATCTGCATAATTATTTAACTACATCCCTAAGTATGACATCAGGAACCCACAGGAGAAGCAAGATAAATACAGCTCAACTGTACACTCTTCCTTTGCAAGTTAGACAATAGTAAATTACCTCACATTTCCTGGTGACCAGGAGTGCAGGTACAGAGAGTTGCAGCCCGGTTATAATTCAGCTGGTATCTTGAGGTGTAGTGGACAATGCGAGGTGCCCAAGAGCATTGCAAGTCCCTTGTCAAAAAGGGCAGCTTCTCGACTCCTTAGAACTCCCTCCATCTCCAGGCAATTAAGTTAAAAAAAAAACCAACCCAGCTTTCTATCTTCAGGAACAGATTTGGTGGCTTGCTCAGCATTATAAGCCTTACCTAAATCCCTTGCAAGCAGAAAGTTTTTTTCTCAAGCCAGTTATGCTGATGCCACCAGTAATATTGGCCAATGTGTGCATCATCACAAGCTAGCCTAAACTATAGCTGTGACACTTGGAAACATAAGCAGGTTAGATGCATTACAAGTACTCCTTACACTTAGATTTTGCACAAAGGACTGTTAATATATTTCTAAATCTGTGAGGAAAAAAACCAAAATAGGCTACCATGATTTTTCAGTTGTTTTAAGGAGAAAATAAAAAGGGAAGATTTTCATCAACATTTTTCCTTACTTTGACCCCTGTAAGATTTTTTCCTCTTTTATTTTTTTTAGGCATTAGATTTAGTTCTAAACTAGCTCTAATTTTCTTTATGTAAGTGTGAAATAAGTATTTCTATCTTATTATGAACACTCAAGATAAACATATTATAACAATTCATCATGCTGTAGTGTATGTTCCATAAATACCAGGAAACACCATCATCTTAAACGCATGTTTCATTCAAGATCCCAGCTCATTTCCAACATAGGAAAAAGAAAAGATGAAACTATAAGAACTAATAATCAAAGACACTTTTATGAGTCTCAGTGCTCCTGACTCTCCAAGTTCTGTAACAACAATAGAAACGCACTTAGGGAATAATGATGTTCTCAATATTTTTTTCCTGTGGCTGCCATTTATACAGTCCTAAGGGTGCTGTCTGAGAAAATAACAAGAGCTACTACAGAACAGCTTGTTGTCAGCATTGAATATCAGCCTAAGTGAAATAGAGATCAACATGAAGTGCACTTTAAAAAGTTTATCTTCAGACCTCAGGTATATGCCTAATGGCAGAAATTCTTCAAACAGCTGGAGACATCCCATCCTTTCTGCTCCCACACCACCCCCTGCTTTCTGCAAACTGAATTGAGGCAGCTACATTTTAAGCAGGTGCTGCATCTGAACCATTAACCCTTTCTTTACCTCTTTCTTTCTAACATATGGAAGATCCAGAATTATTTTTAGAGATACCATGGCTAGAGGAATAAGTGGGTAGTGGACATCTCTACCAAGAGACATCCCAGGTGAGTGGGAGATGATTATTGTTTTCGCATGTCAGATAAGTCAGACAACTTTGCCTTATGTCTGCTGCGTAGGAAGTTGTTTTGTTGGGCATGTCATGAAATATGCAGTCGCTTCTTTTATTCAGATGAAACAGTTAAGTTTAGGCGTATAGTAAAATTGCACTACTGTAAAACTGATATATCTGGGAGGAGAAACACCCATTGTATTCTTCCATCGACCTGTTAACCACATTTAGAGTACAACAATTATCACTATTATTTTGGGATGAGCTAATCACAGCTTTCCAGAGTCCTGAAGTGAGCCTACAAGAAAGGCAGAGAGAGATTTCTCACTATAGCATGTAGCGCCAGGACAGGGGGGAATGGATTCAAACTCATAGTAGGTTTAGGTTAGATAATAGGAAGAAATTCTTTACTGTAAGGGTGGTAAGGAACAGGTTGCCCAGAGAAGCTGTGGATGCCCCATCCCTGAAAGTGTTCCAGGCCAGGCTGGATGGGGCTTTGAGCAAACTGGTCTAGTGGAAGGTGTCCCTGCTCAAGGCAGGGGGGTTGGAACTACATGATCTTTAAGGTCCCTTCCAACCCAAACCATTCTGTGAGTTCATGATTATTTCACATGTGGTATGGTTTTTTCTTCATGTTCAACAAATTTCCCTGTTCATGTCCTGTCCAACATTTCCCTGTGGTGAGTGTAACTCATCAGGTTTCAAACTTATGTCTGTTTGAACAGTACATGGGAGAAGCTGCTTTCTAACACCTGGGGTATATTTTGGAGAACAAGCTGTTCTGCTATTCAGGAAGTGAGGTAAAAACAAAGAAGTCGTTCCACTTAATCCCACCCCACAGCCCTATCTGCACAGAGGCAATAAATTGTTGCACATGCCATAGTCATTCTGATACTGCTCTGGCTTAATCGCTTGGGCACTTCCCGAAACTCTACATTAACCTTCAGGGGTCAGTTCATTTAATGAGTTGGATAAACTGTTTCATCAATTTGCTTTCAATTGATGAAAATGCAAAAATAATCTTTGTGAATTCATGAGTCCTTCTATGTTCCTCTTTATAAGCTGTAAAATAGATAACTTATGATGCACTTACAAGTTACAGAATTGTTTAGGTACTGGATTGCTAAAGCGCTAAGAAGGGAGGAGGATAAACATGGAGGAGTGGAAGTGCGTTTATGGACATAAGAGATGCAGAATTTTCCAGGTTGCATTTTACTGTCTGTTAAAACACTGCAGTAAGTCAGGAACCAACATTTTGTAGCTCCACGTAAAAAAGCAATGAATCCAAGCGAAGTCATACGCACCAGCAGTTGGATTCTGGATTCAGACCCCTTTAACTTGAAGATAACACCATTCCTAGTCAATGTGAACTTTCAGGCTTCACCATGCACCACACCCCTCATCAACATACCTCTTGCAGCTGACTGCTCTGCCCTCCCTGTCTCCTTGCTCCAGGAGATGGGCTCCTTCCCTGCATCCCTGTGTATCAAACTCCAATGCAGCCATCTTGTACCACAGAGCACTTACATAGTTACCGTAAGCATGAGACACAAATGGTTTAGTCAGGGTTTAGAGAGCACATAATTTCTGGCAATTAGTCATGTTAAAAGGGTCACAGTTGGACATGTCATTTTCAGGCGGTGCATTTTCCTCACAAAGAAGAAAAGAGAATAATAAGAAGACATCATCTTTGAAGAGCAATATAGATAACTTAGACTGGCTTGTCTCCAGGGGAAACAATACCTCTTTTGACTGCAGTGTTTACTCCTATAAATTGTGATTTAACTTTTCATCATCTGAGTACTAGATATTTTCTCAGAGTTGTAAACAATTTTGCTTGCATCTCGTCTTTTCAATTCTTAGACTGTAATTCTTTCCAGTTTAATAGCACATCACTTTAAAGTGTTCTATTTGTGTGCCCAATGTACCAACAGGCATCAGATCAACTAAAACCTTAAAGATGTGTGTATATATATATATAAATCACCTTCTCTGCAATTTCCACTGGACTAGAGCTAGTCCACACAACCTTTTCTCCAGTACTCAACTATGATGAAATTGAGAAGTTTCCAGACAATTCTCTTCCTTCATCATTAGCAATACAGTGTAAATTCAGATAAAACTATCACAGAATATGCTGAGTTGGAAGGGACCCACAAGGATCATTGAGTCCAACCCCCAGCCCTGCACAGGACACCCCGAGAGTCACACCATGTGCCCAAGAGCATTGTCTGAACACTTCTTGAACTCTATCAGGCTCGGTGCCATGACCACTTCCCTGGGGAGCCTGTGTGCCCAGCCACCCTCTGACTGAAAAACCTTTTTCTCATAGCCAACTTAAACCTCCCCTGACACAATTTTAAGCCATTCCCTCAGGTCTGTCTTTCCTCCAGGTCTACTGATTTTGAGTCTCTCAAGTAGACTCAATAAATTTCAGTTGGGTACTTCCAGTACATGCATTTCATGCTTGTCTCAAAAATATTGGAATGAAAAATTTGTGTATAACAATGCAACCTGGACCTCACTTGAAGTATATATGAATATGACCAAAGATTCCCCTAAAGAATTTTTCCATGAAGAATTTTTCACCTCAAACCTGTGGGCTACCATTGTATCCCATCTTAAGAGAGGAACACGGAGCATGCACTGGTCTCATTTATTTATCTGTAAAAAACAGTGTTTACTGCCAAGCTACTGCCTAGCCAGTCACTGGGCTGCATTAACGCTCAGTAAAGAGTTTTAATTATTGCCTGACCAGAAGATGGCCCTATACAGCTATGTCTGGAGGACAACAGCATTTTTGTTCTTCATTTAAAATTAAGCAGGGACAAGGAGTACACCTGGGGACAAAAAAGTGCAAGAAACAGGTTTCCTCACTTACCTCCTCCTGGTGCTTTAATTAAATATTGCCTTCATGAATTACAAACTGAAAGCTGAAGGCTTCTCCAAGGAGAAAACAGCAGACACTTCTCCCCAAACATGGTCATTGAAAATATTATCTAAAACAATATATGAATTTTTGCAAGTAATATGGCTCCCAACAGATGGGTGAAACTAAAGCTAACTTGCAGAACCGTTTTGCTGTCAAGCCTTCTTTTTTCTCATTGGTCTCTGCCTGCAGACCAAGGTTTTGTCAATTTTGCCCTAGAATAAATTAAATTTATTCTTCTCTATAGCTGTGATGTTGATCCATTAACATGTTGTTACAAAAGAGCTGGTACCAACCACAGGACCTGGATGTAGGTCCCTGTTCCCAGGAAGGGCAGTCCACACAGAGACTGAAATCACCATTCACACATGTTTCAGAGCCACCAAGAACATGACACAGCTCTTTCACTGAGCAGTTGCTGACCAGTTTGTGCACTGAGATGTCTGAAAATTGGTATGGGACAACGTTATTAGCCAGCCATTACTGAGAGCAGCAGGTTAGCATTAGAGTCCTTCAAGCTACTCCTTTGAATTCAGGACCCTTTGAAAATCCTGGCTTCAGAAGCTGATTCGTCAAAGACAGGGAGAAAGACATGCTAAGAGAAGCACATCTGCAGTAAGATCTGGCAAGATCTTTCTTTTCCTGAAAGCATGTCAGTTACCACTACACACATGCAAAGTATTTGGGGGGAGTAAAGCCCGAAGCTGGGGCACAGGTGCTACACAACACCTAGATGCACTAATTCCCTAATTCAGTGCAACCTTGGGACAGCTGCTTCCTTCTGGCTTTCTTATACAGCCATGGTCCAAACAAAACCTTTCTTGTCCCCACCACATTCCCATTTCAGATTAATGCTTTAACTTTATGGCCTTATTTTGCACCTGCTTCCTGGGAGAAGAGAACAGTAAGAAGCATTGTGCTCTCATGGGTCTCAAAATGAAGGACAGCCTGAACACGCACACACACACACACACACACACCCCCCATGTTCCATACAGGTTGAAACAAGCCACTTATTCAACATGCTTTATGCATTTTTCCAAAATGTGGACATCATTAACGGGAGAAGGGCTTATATTGAGGAAACCCTGATGCCTGCATTTTTTAATATAACAGAGTAACACTGATGAAACCATAGTCATCAATGGGTTTCTAAACTTTACATTTGCTAGTCCACATAAATGCACCATAGCTAAGGACAATCTAACTTCTCTTTCCATCATTTTCCCATTCTTTATAGAATATTCTTTAAACTTCTAGAAAGGGTACTTTTCAGACTTTAAGGCAATATTGCTTATAACAGAAAGAGAGAGGAGGCAGGAGAGCTCACATATTTCTTGGAAGATCATAATAAGAGGGAATAAAAAATCCTTCAGCTCCATTAAATACATAACATATAAAAAACTAGCTAAGTTGGAAATGTCTGCCAATTACATGGCCAAATTAAATACACAGATAATTTGTACAAGATAATTGGTACTAAGTTAAACTCCCATCTAAAGGATTGTGAAATCACAGATGGGAGAAATGAAATGAGGAGGAGCTGTAAAGTTAGCTCTGATTACACCTTGTTTGACTTTACCATTTGAACAGCTAATCCTTTGCTAACATATCTGTTCTCAGAGATATGAACTCATTTTTATAAGGCTGAATCAGTTTTTGTCTAATGTCACATGCAGGATGGTTTTGATTTGATCTCAGGTTTGGGAGGTGGTGGCAGGTTGTTTTACTCTGCTTCAGAATAATGAATCTTTAATCACATTGATGGGGAAAAGTTAATAGAAAAATTAATGAAAACACAACATCAGTGTCCGTGATGTGTAATGAATAATAATAAAGAGAACAACAGATGCAGTCTGGTTGATGGCCCAATTTAAAATACTTCATGCCCAATTACAGACACACTCATTTTCTATAAGGCACACAGTTGGATAAGAAATAGACTGTAATTTTCTGCTTTATGACTGCTATATAGAATACCTAAGGTCATAACATGGATGGTTTACAGAATACAATAGTTCTTAGAGGACAGATGTGTGACAGGGAGCTCCAGTTCTCAGCTGGCACACAAGGGTACAACCAGGAGAACCCCAGGGTAGCCTTGTGAAAGAAAAACTATGAAGGTAAATCTACTTTTCTAAAAATCACCAAAACCAGCGGAGTTTGTCCTTGAATTGCATCACCCAGATACAGATTTCCTGGTTAAGAAAGAAGGTTGGGATACAATCACATCCTGCAGAGCTACAAACACCACCTTTTGCACTCTTTCTTCCCAATCATGTCAACTATATCTGTCCCTGCTTCACCTTCACTGATTTGCTTGCACAAGGAAAACTTATTGCTGTAGAAGAGCCAGCAGAATGGCCCTCATTTTGGTGACATCCTCTCTTTGATGTCCTAGATAGCTATTTCCCTCACCGGGGCAGAAATACAAAATGTAGATCCTGGAGTTGAGTAAAGTAGACCTGTCTCTCCTTCACAAACCCCCTCTGATTTAAATTAGGGGAAAAAAACCACCCCAAAAGGGTCTATACATGTAGCAAAATCAAAAAAACAATAAAATTAGTAACAACCAAAAAATCCCAACCATCTCATCATAAAAGGTCCAGACCAAACTGTTCAGTTCAAAATAGCTACGTACAGCATTGTGATTTCAACTTCCCCAATCATAACCCACAATTTGGAAGTTTCAGGCCATGTGTATCTGAAAAAAAATTCTAGAGTGTGTTCTTTACTCCAGTTTTCATAGGGCTATGTTCCAGGTTTGGAAGGTGGTTGTGGTGTTTGTTTTGGGGGTTTTATTGATCCAGCTCAAACTAGGGCTTAGTTCAACCTCCAATTAATTGGTATTTTTGAATGAGAGAACAGTCTGTTGGGAAATTTCTGGCTGGATATACTTCATACGATTATTTCAATTGGAAAAGGCCTTCAGAGGTCATCAGGTTCAACCATTAACCTAATGTTGCCAAGTCCACCACCAAACCACATCCCTAAGTGCCACATCTACGCACCTTTTACCTGAGGCCTTTGCACAGCTGAAGTTCAATATTACTTTAGCAAGTGGTTTATGACAGGCTGAGTGCTTTAAAACAAGCCCAAAAAATTACAAAGGTCCTGCATATTAGTTTCATCCAGTACAAACTTGTGTAAAGATTGCTCCTGGTATGTATTCCCTCTGCCTGTTGCAAGCACAGGGTCAAAATGCCTCAGAGAAACAATTGCTTGACTTATTAAACCCATCTGAATAGCGCTGAAGTGCAAGGTCACTGTTTTAACAGGATCTTGTTTAGTGACTCTCCCTCTTATTGATTTGGGTAGAACATGAGGGCTATGATTGAAGTTATAAAAAAGGCAATATGAATTTAAACTAAATTACATTTTCTTGCTACCCAGGGCAAAAATACAGTGAGGTCTGAAATAAATCAAGTTCTGTTCTATCAGCTGCTGCCTTAATCAGCCTGGATGTGTAAAGTTATTAACCATCCCTATGGTTATTTTATCTAAACTAAATATCCTGTATTATCGGGAGAATAATTTCCAGATTCATGGACTTGTAAATAAACATTTTTGAAAAGACCTAGTCAGAAATGGGGTTTCATATCTTTTTACTAGGTGTCCTACAGGCAGAGAAGATAACATTAATAAAGTCTTAAAATTATACATTATCAAAAATAACAGCATATCAAGATTCATATCATATTATCACACCTAGAACAAAGATCTTACTGAGAGTTAAACAATAATCTGCAGAGACCCAAGGAGAAAATAAGCTGTAATTATTCAGAGCAAAGTCAGTTCAGCACTAAGTTCTGTCTCTGACTGAACCCAAAAAGAAATATTTTAGGAAGAGTCTAAGAAAAGGAAAAGTTATCCTGTTCCTTCCCCATTATATTCTTCAAGCCTCTCAGGATCTAAGGCTCAGGGGAATTTTCAAACCAGAGACAACATTGTTGGCTAAATATCAGATTTTTCTTCCAGAATTTTGCCTATAAATTGGGCTCATCAACAGCAGCATGTGGCAAAGAAGCCCAGAGTTTCAATTCATATGATTTAAAAAAAAGTTTAAAAAAAAAATCTTTCTGGACCAAACCAGAAATAAACCAAGGAAGGAACTTCCAAAAATTATTCTTAGACAGGAAGCTGTATATCATCAACCTCCCACTACATAATAGAGTCATAGAATTTTCTGCTGTGTAAAGAAGTTACTAATTGCAATATTAGAATGAAAATACAATATTAACCAAAACATTGTCAAAATACCTCCTATTTATGGGTACTTGATACCTTTTACAGGTACTTGCCTGTATGACACAGTGAAACATGCAGGACTTGCATAATTAATCCATAGATATATGGCAGCAGAACATGCCAGCCCAACATGCCAGCCCATGCCACAACAGCATATGTGCAAGAAATAAGTGAATATAGATTTGCAGTCTCAATGCTGTAACCCTTCATGCAATCTAATGTACACAGGAAGCAGCCAGCTATCTCAAGCAACATTATTTCTGCTGTTCCTGAGTGAGATGTCATCTCTGACTTCAGCTTTGCACTGCTTCACTACAGAAGTTTGTGCCCATCAGAAAAAGCTGCATATCATATTCAGCAAAGGCATGAGTTAGCAAGGCATATGCGACAGGATGGCACCTGGTATGACAAAGAGCACAATTACTGCGAGGTCCTTATCAGTAACAGAAGCAGGGGCAGAGGGTTGATGAAGAGCATCTTACTTTCCAGTCGAAGCAAACCCTTTTGTCACGGACAGCACATGAAATTGAAATGATAGAAGCACATGATAGAAAACAAACCCACGAGGTTTATTTGACCCAGATAATCTTCCCAATGTTCTCCTATCAGGCTGTCACGGGCAGGTTGTACAACTAGCACGCAGCCACTGTGGCGTTCACTAAGCCATCTCTAGCAACAGGGTGAAAGCACAACAAGCAGAACTTTCTTACACTTCAAAGAAAATATTGCTGCTTTCCCATGCTGCTCTTAAGGGAAGCAATACTTCCCTAAGTTAACATTGCGTTTAAATGATCTTGTTGAAGAAACAACATGAAGGAAGTATTAACTTCTGTGTTGCCAAATCCCTCACAGCTGCAGTGTATTTACCTTCTGTGCAGATATCCTCAACCTTCTGCAGTGGGTTCCTCTGCTGAGCAGCTGGATTGGGGCAACATAAATGGGAGCAAGCAGGTAGGGTGTGAATGATGCAAGAACTTCAGTATGCCAGAGCTCAAAGCCTTAGGAAAGGGGCCTGATCTGAGAGTCAGGCTGCACAGCAGTAGGGCCAGAACCTCTGTGCTGAGGCATCATAAAAGCTGTGACACTGCTGGGGAGCTAGGAGAAAAAGGCAGGGCACAGCTACAGGGAAATGCATAGAAGAGCTCTGCAGTATGCAGGAACTTTATACCAGTACTGCTCACACTTTGGTCTCCTCAGCACACCTGTTATGCCCTTCGAAGCATTTCACAATATTAATGAATTGATTTATGCATTTCCCCTGTTCATTAGAGTAGGGAATGCTTATGTCCATTTATCAACATGGAAACCAATCCAAAACAATCACAACTTCTCAGATACCAGAACTACATTAACACAGTAGCAACTAGAATTAGTACTCACCAGTATTGACTCCCAGCACTCTTCTCTACCCCCCCTTTTTCTTCTTGCAAAGGTAAGAAGACACGCTGTCAGGAAGATCAATTATACTCAGGTGAGCCAGCACCACCACCAATGACTGTGAGTAATTCACAGCTGTTTTTTAACTACATCAAGACTTAGTCAGAGAGTATCATGCCCCAGCCCCCCTGAATTAAGAGCAAAACCCTTAAGGATGTTTGTGGAATACAGACTTCTTCTTTGTTTGTTAGAATTTGTCTGTGGGGTGTGTCTGATCAAAGTTCTAGTTAATGACCAAAAGCATGACAATAGAATAAGGTGTTTGCCCATCTCTTTCTTATTTTGGAGCATTCCTGCAAGACTAGACTGACAGTGTGTAGGCACACTGACACATTTGCTACCAGCTAAATCTTTGTTCCCTTCCTTAGCATCCTGTAGAAGTGTTTGTGGAGCAGAAACCATTCAGGAAGCAACAGGGTGCTGCACAGAGATCAACTCAGCTTGGGAGAGGGGTTGTGACTCGTGGAAAGATCAAAAAAAGTGGGTTTGGACAAAAAAACCCACATGAAATAGGTCCAGGCTCCTGAAAACTTTTCAAGCCTCAAACTTGCCAGCTTAGTTACATAAAATGGTGTCCTCTAAGTAACTGAAACACCAACTGTGAAACAGAAAAACAGAGATCTGGATCAATGCCTGTTGCTACAGGGACCCCTCCACCTGTGTTTAATACCAGCCCAAATGCTGACTATGCTACAGTCACCTCAGAAAATCTTGCCAGAGGTTTGGAGAACAGGAGGTCTCAAAGCCCTTGGTGGGCATGGTTCCAAATCACACACACAGGGACAGGGACACAATGTTTCTATATAGTTTTATAGTCATCCATGGATGAAAGCAACAGGCTGACACACTGCTTTGGACACGCTTCCTTGACATGGAAGGTCCCTTTTGAGCTGTATGTCCTCCGTTTCCATGCTTAGGTTTGTTTTTACAAAAGAAAACACTGACACATCATGAGCTTAGCTATTCCACCTGCTTAAAATGTCCCACAAGGACACTGACTTTGGTCACAGGCCCCACAGAGACACTAAGCTTGTGTGTCCATGCGGGAGCACCATGGAAAGGTGAGATGAATGAGCTATCAAAGACTGGCATTAGCATACAGGAAATCCCAATGAGCCCACTCTCATGCTGTTAAACTACAGCAAACTGAGGACACAATTTTCAAATACAGCCTCCCCAGGAGACTTCATGTGCTTTATGTTCTTCAAACCTCGCCTTGTTGAAGAAATTTAATTTCACGGTAGGCCTGCTGAGACAGGGGTGGGGAGGGGACATGAGGTTTTTCATCCCTTCCTCGGGAGTGTACATTCAGGTCACGTTTTTGTTGGTCCTTTCTTTCCAGAGAGGAGTGCATTACATCTGGGCTCACAAAACACAGACTTATTTAGCTATGTCTTGCAAGAACCTGGCCAAAATTTGCCCCATTTGTGGTACCTCTATTAAAATCTCCACACGCGGTACAGGTAAAGCAGGAAGCCAGGTTTCATTTCCAACCCTGTCAAGTGACTGTCTGCTTTTTCTATCCTGCACATCTAGGAAACAAGGCAGCTGCTGCTGCTGAGATGAACACTGGGACATACAGAGAAAAAGTTATTGAGTCATGGACTTGGATCCACCAGCTCTTCCTCTCCCATTCCCCAGCAGCCATACAAGGGGCAGAAAATCCTACTTTGGAAATCTGTCTTAGCACTATACTATCTCTTGTCCACAGTCAACCTTTTCCTGTAGCAAGCAAATTCTGAATCTGACCTCACTTCCGTCCCATATCTTGCTTTACTCTGCAAGCGAACTTGCTGCAGAGCCTGAGCAATGTTTAACATTTGTGTAGATGGAACAGCTACACTGGTTTTAAATGGAGCCACATGCCCACCTAGGCTGGATTAGCTCCTCTGCCAGGATTAGTACCTCTTGCCTCATTGCCCAGGATGTGCTCCTGTGCTCTAGCCATACCTGTCCAAAATACCAGTTCTGCTGCTCTAAAAGTTATTGCCACCTGACATGTAATACAGTTACATTTCCCTACAGGGACATCTCTTTCTCCAGCTCTCTTTTGTCTTATATGAAGGGAAAGGAAGGCAAAAGAGCCCACAGCGTGTACCATGCTGCATTTAAGCAGAAACATAAGCACAAACCCTCAGGAGGAGAGCCCCTTTCCAATGAAAGGCACTTCCATTCTGCCTTCTGCATGTTGTGTTGCAACATACCTCTAAAGCCCTGTGCAGCTCAAATGTATTTCAGAATTTCATGAATTCAGAAATCCTGTGATTTCATGGTACTCAGGAGACCTAAAATCTGCTCCTATCCCTGCCACTGAACCAAGGCCCTAGGTGGGTCATTTCTTTTCTCTTTCTTTTCCTCTTTCCAATCCTTTCTAAGATTAAAATCCTTTTGAGGAATAATTTCACAAACCCACTCTGCTGCTGAATGGAGCCATCATTCTCCCTTGCCTTACCCAAAAAATCTGCACAGCTATGAGCAAGCTGTGAGCAAACCATGGCATTGACCCTGGTCAAAAGAATGTGAGGTTTTTTTCTGTTTTTGCGACTGTTGAAGAATAGTGCTGGGAGCAAGCAAGAGGGAGTGCTGGGAGGAACAACAGCAACAACAGCAGAGGGAAAAAGTCAGAAAGCTTGTCATGCCCCTTGACTGACAGGAATTTGTGGAAAGACAGCTCACACATATGGTCTGTAGAAAGAAGCAGCCTCCTAACCTGCCTGTTCCGAGCTGCTCTCAAACTGGCTACAGACCTAAGCTACATGATTTATACATGATGAACACTTGGAAAAATTAAGGAGCCACATCTGGGTTCAGATAACCATGTCCATTCACCCTGAAAACATACCCTGACCCAATACTTTCTGATGCCTTACTAAATACAGTGGCTGGAGAAGGCTGACAGGCTGTTGAGGTACATAACCCTCTTCCATCCCCTCCATTCACTGAAGCACTGTTGAAGAGGGAGGATATTGAACAAGCATAGGGCAAACATGCTTAAAATTGGACAAACCTAAGACATGCTTCAAAGTCTTCACTATGCCAGACAAAAGCAGTACAGTTCAGATATATTTAACATCATATTACTACTCAGCCTTATACTCTAATGAGATGCAGTGTGACATTATTTATTCATTCTAAAATAATTTATTTCTGTGATGGTGAGATTGAACTATAGCTTCAGCAGAGTCTTATTTTTCTTACCAGCTGTAATGAAGTTGGTTTCATAGGAGCACTCTCCCAGTTGTAATGAGCTGCCTGTCTCCTGCCACAACAATCCAGTGAGAGAAATAAGACCAGCTGAGAAATAACTTTATACTTTGATCTGTCTCAACAAATCAGTTCAAGAACTCTAAAACAGAAACCCTAGGGAGAGGGAAGGGGAAAAGCAGAAGTTCAAGCAGGGAAGTTTTAAAGCTGTATTTGATTTGTTTCACTAGAGCTGTGGTAGTTAAAAAAAAAATCTGAGCTGTCCATCTCTTTTAGAGATTTTCCAGCTCTCTCAGGCCCTTTACACTCCTAACTTTGGACAACTTTATTTCAGTGATAACCAAAAGAATATATATATATATATATATATAAAAGCCTCTGACTACTTGAGAAGTCAGATTCTTTAATGCTATAATCTGCCTGAGTTGGATTTCTCCTGTTGCCAATAGATTGGCCTCTTGTTATCCACCTCTTAGGAGAAAAAACGAATTGAGTAAGAAAGTAAGGTAAGGTACGAGAAGGCAGGGGTGGAACCACGGAGGTTTTACTCCTTGCCTTTGAAGTTAAGCTGCTCTGAATGAGCAAGGCATGAATCCTACCTCTGGGATTCATCCTGCACCTTCCTTTTCAACAATGGGGATAAGGAATTCATTACAGCCTTGAGCATTACCATGCTGATGTCTCCTAGTTTTAACATCAGCTACATGGAGGATCTTTGTGTTTCTCTTGAACTCTTGCACTCATTTTATTTTCTGGTTGTTTTTTCTTTTGCTGTCTGCTAACTTTCTGCATGATCTTGGTCAAACCCTTTCACCCAAGTGGCTCCATCTGCTAAGAAATGATGAGGCTAGTCTCCTTGCACTGAGAGTATACAATGAAACATCTGGGGAAAATTATTATCAAGAGTTTGGTACTACTGGAGAGGGTTTCCTATAGGATCAGCACTTCCCTTGAAAGAGGGTAGAAATGTTAAGGCTCTTAATGAAAGAGAACAGAAAAAAAGCTTTTTTCAGTCAAGAAGCTCCACACTATCAACATCAGAAACGATCCTCCTTTTCCTGTATGTCATCACCACTACTGCTATTTCTAGATACCAGCACGCACTAGAAGTTGAATATGTGCACATAGATGGCGACAGAAGTGCAAACCAGCGACACCTTAGTGCAAGTTCATGGCTCTGGCTTACACTAGAACTTCTTGGGTAAAGCAGGGAATTGTAAGGACTTTGCACATCTAGTCCCCGAGACAGCAGTTTTCCTGCCCACCTGTGTTTTGTAATGGACAGCTCCACTGCACACATTCAACCAGAACGTTCTTTCAAAGAGTTGTGCCAGTTAAAGTCACATTTGGTATCTTGTGTATTTTAGCCAAAAGCTAGCCTGAGTGCCAGCAGCAGGTAAGATAACCTATTTTATGGGAAAAGATATTTTCCAGTGTATTGGCTGTTTCTATACTCTTAATACCACACTCTGTTTCCATGAGCATTTTGTAGCTATGAAGACTGTTTTAAAGAAAAAAATAAATAAGTTTAGGAGATCGTGAATCTAAAATATAAAAAATTCAAGAAGTTCAGAGATGGTGTCAATGCTTAAAAAATTAGCTCCTCCCTTCTCTTCTAATCGATGTGCAATGGTGAATGGCATTTTAAGAAAAATACACAACTGTGAAAGCACTCAGAAGGAGAAAATAAAAATGAGTCAATAAATAAAAAGCATTCAAGTACACCACTAAATTAGCTAATTAATTACACTTGTCCATGTTGCCTTTGGTGTTTGCCACTATCTCATGTGATAGCAGAGACAGCAAAACCGGAACACAACACAATTTTAATTAGCTAGGCTTTCAGAAGTACTTAACGTTGGTATAAAACAACTCCATATGTGTGCTACCTCTTTCTATAGACTCATGATGGAAATTACAAGGATGAAAAACTCTGCTACCTTATAGAGTAGCATCCAGTACATTAAACACAAATGTTTACCAGCACCACTCTTACCCCCCTAACTCGCAGTCTAGCATTTCTGAGAGGAGCTAAAGTTAGTGTTCTCTGAAGGACTAAGATTACGTTTAAGAGCAAAGAGAGGCATGACTGGACTCCAGCAGCATGCCTGTGCAGGAGATTATCAGGCCTGCCCCACCACCTACACATCAGGACGCTGCTCCAGCTTCCAGGAGAGCATGCATTTTTGGGGAGAATGCATCTACCCTAAGATTGGAAAAAATAACGCTGGCAAAGTTATTCTGTCCATTCCCTGGAGTGCTCTGCCTCTCCTAAAAGCTGAGCATGTGCAATATTTATACCGGTTTTATCTGCTCACTTCAGCGCTGGGCTTTGCCCAGCAGTTTTGAGTGCAGGCTGGGAGGAAGCAGCACTGCTGCCTGCTGGAGCCCAGCTCCAGATTCCAGTGCCACTGACACAATGCCACTTTGGCCGCTCTAAGTTAGCAAGAAACAAATGCAGGATTAAGTGTGGCAGCAGATTACTGAGCAGGATTCCTGCTTTATCGTGACTCTGAGCTTCACAGATACCAGGATGACTTGGTCCACACAAGTGACCAGAAGGTCACATAGCTGCATGTCTGGGGCCATCGGCATTAGACACTATTTGCAAGCTAAATGTGGATGTGATCCAAAGCTGACTGACAGGAATGTGCATCTGTTGAGGCAGTTGGGCCAGCAGATGATATTTGTTGTTATCTGAAAGCCACCAACAATGTGGATCTCTGTTGTCAGGGTTTTAACTCCTACAGGACCCAGTTTTTCTTACAAGCTGACAGCCACCATTTCAATCTCAAATGCACCAGCTGAGAAGCCAGACACAGATAAATGACTGTTATGAAGAAATACAGTGGGTAATAGGCTGAGAGACAGAGCAGTTGCCACCCTCGGTTTTATGGGACTCACAGAGACATAGCACTGAATTGAAAGCTCTTGCTCCATTATCTGTCAGCAGCAAAGATCACACCCAGCACTTCCCCCTGGTCTTCCCAGCTCAAGATGTTGCTATTTCAGAAGAAATAAGTAATTCCGTGAGAGAGTATCCCATACCTCCAGGCCTTTTCCCCAGCTACTAGCCATGACACACATTTCATTGATTCATTTTAGAAAGGCTGTGCTTCAGTTGGTGGTGGAAGTGTGTGTTCTAACGACAGTCATCACAGGGCATTGGCAATCCAGCAGTTGCCATTGGTGTACCTGGAATGATTTCTGTGCTCTGGGTGTAATTTTTCCCACATCTTGCTGTCTAGAAGTTAGATGTCAAGCTGTACTAATTACCTTGGCTCCCCTAGAGAGAGGAATGGGGACTGCACAGAGCGATTCATAACACCCTAGAATATTGCATCTTCACAGATCTTTGTAAAGGATATGTCTTTAGCACGAAAAACTGAGGATAATAGCTCTCCTTTTAAATTAAAGCAGCATCAGCAAAAGGAATATTCTTTGTTGCTAGCACAGGTTGAGAATCTCAAATGGTGCCTTTTCTGCCTGTGTTTCTCTGTGAGCTCAAAAGATCAGTCCTCTCCCACAGAACCAGCCCTGTGGTGTGGTTATTAGCATCTGTTTCATCTCCCCTCTGGTTCTCAAGGGTGCCAGAGCATTAGGCATCCTTTTTCTACTGATATTGTACATATTGCTGATGTTTGAAATGCCTTCCCTGGCACCTTGTGTATGGACACAGCTGGCTTTTTCATGCTTCTGCTGTTCAAAGACCACTATCACACTGTCCATCTTATGCACAGGGAACAGGCAGCCAAGGTATGACTTCATTTGCAAGCCACATTGGCATCAGGTCACACACATCTCTCACGCTGGTGCTGGTGCACCCTCACAAACCATCATGAGTGCAGGCTCCTAATTTTGGCCAGCAGCTTCAGAGACTTTGCCATGCTAAGCTGCAGGGCCTCAGCTCATATTCCTCAAGCGCACAGCAGCATTTTATCTGCTCTGAACCTCCCCATGTGCTCCCAAAAAACAGCTGCCATCACACCTCTCTCACTGAATCTGCAAAGCATTTGTTTCCTGTGTAAGATGTTTCAGAGACTACACCCAGCTCCCAGTACTCTGAGCATATTTACCTGGAATAAAACTGGGCAGCAAAAAAAAGGAAAAGGGAGAAAAAATGCAGTAAAATTCTGTTTTAGACAGTGGTACCTGTCTCACAGCATCCAAAGAGTTCATCACGCAGAGCTGAGTGATATGGCCCTGCCACTGCAGCTTGCTATCAGCTATTTCTGATGCTTTTGAATGCAGAAGAAATTATCAGTTCTCAAAAAACAACAAAAAAAGAGACTTATTTATTTACATAAAAATGTTTTTAAAAACCAGTGGTACCTTTGTAGTTAAACACCACCCCCTGTTTTATAAACACCCCATGCTTTATATACGAGAAGAATGTTATACCAGCAGGGTCCTGTATTGGATGAGTGGTTTAAAAAATTGCAGCTTCCTTTTACACGCTTGTACTTGGACAATGCTAGTTACTCTAACAGACATTTTTTGTTAAAGAGATACTTACATCTGTTCAGAAAATTCTTTCCACTAACAAAAACAAAACAAAAAACAAAACAAACAAACAAAAACCAACCAAACAAAAAATTGACCCAAACACCAATTTTTTCCTAAGCAAAGAGGGGCAATGCTTCTAGCACTGAACCATAGAACATCTGCTGTACTGCAAGACAGCTTTATAAAAAATACAGCCCTGGTCCAGGGGAGCATAAAAGCACACGAATAAATATTAGAACAACACTCAGATCAAATTTTTTTCTTTGCTGTATGAGTGCTTCATGTCCAGAGCTCATTCCACTACTGTGTGACAGCTCTGATGTCTGCAACATCTTTATTCACACATCAGCAGTAACTCCTTCTATCACATGCCATCTACATACAATCTGCAAGTCCCAGTGGACTGGGAAGATATAATATGTTCAAGAAATACTTCAAACAGTCTTTTTTTTACCCTCCTCTCTATCTCTGGGACAGAAGGAAGGATCAAGATTTATCCATGTATCCAGATTTATCCAAGTGTTCTTCCATATAATTTGGATCCTTTTGTAGTTTCTGAAACACACCCTGATAATTTCAGCCTAGTGGAAGATGACAGCAAGCCCCATGACATGTGGTTTTCTGATATCCATGCCAATAAAAGAAGCATCAAGCTGTGCATAGCCCATAGTAATGGGAGTATGTTGCCCAACAGGCTCATGCACCCAGTAGGAAGCAGGAGTGTGGATGCCTGAAGCAGATCTGAATTACAGCATGCCGTCTGTCTCCGTGTTTCATCTGTAGAGATGAAACAAAATGAAAGGGTGGCCATTAACACACACAGGAACTCAAGTTCAAGTGCCACATGTGAGCTTCATGCAAATGCAACTCTGCTTGCTTCCCATGAAAGAAATCTTGCCTCAAGCTTAGGTGTAGCCAAGACTTGACCCTCGCTGAATATTTGGGCAGGGGAGATTCTGGGTCCTTGCTGGCCTCCATTTTACTTACTGTTAATGAAATTAGCTGAGAATGTATGTACAAATTGCTCTAAATGGTTATTTATAGGAAGCTTACAAATATCCAGCACTTTGCTTTAAGGTCTGACCTCCTGGTCTTTACAATAGGCATAGAGATGATGAAAGTAATTTTTTTTTCCCTGTGGTAATATTCTCTAATGTATTTTAGAAGTTTTTATCTCAAAGGCAGAATTTGTCCAGATTTTCCAATTAAGGTTTGATCTCAATGTCAATTTGTTTCCTGCTTGGTTCCTAGATAAGATCATTTTTCCTGCAAGTAACTGCATGAAATGTCACATATCAAAGGACTGTGCTGTATCCACTCACCTCCTCACATTGTGCTCCATGCCTAGATCATGTCCTCAAAGAATCAATAACACTTAGCTTGGAAGACAGGAGCACAATTCATGAGAAATTTTGTAAAATCTTGTTTCAATTTAATGGCTTTATTAAAATCCAAACAATTAATTTTTCTTAATTACAAAAATTTTTACTCACATGCACACATATGCACAGAATCCCTTTTTCCCCATGGGCTCCACCTGGCATAGGATTTGATCCTGGTGAGATCAAAGTTAATGTAAGTAGAAAATTTTCAGTCTTGTCTACTATCAATTCACTTGTTCTTCCTATCACACTAAGAAGACACTGCCTGAGAAAAAAAAAAATACCGAAGGAGTTCATGTACATCTGTTTTCCATGCAGATAAAAACAGTTTTCCTGGTGGCAGAGATGATCTGGTACAAATTTGCAAACAAAGCCTGGCTATGGCAAGTGCCTTGATTCACACCCGTATGATTTATCTTCAGGTTTAAAAAAAAAATGTAGCTTTGGGATCTGTGAAGCCTGCTTTTTATCTGAAGATACAGAGTACTCTTTGAGGGGATCTTTTTAAAACATTTCTTTAGGGATATTTAGTAGAGTTCAATGCGTATACAATGCCACACATTGTCTTGCATTTCCATTTCACAACTGCCTTTTGTAAAACTGTACCCATAGCATAAAAGACAAAAAAAGACAAAGACTTTTATTTTCCAGAAGTATTTCTTAAAAACACAAGGATGAACTGGAATATAGTGCTTCCATAAGAGTAGGTTTACAGCTGATCTCTCCAAATGAAAACCAGGTAAGAATTTAATACCGCTTTTCAACAAGCTGTCCATCAGTTTACCCCGAACACTTGTTGTTCTTCAGCTTGAAAGCTAATCACAGTTCCTCCTCTTCCAGTTTTTTCCTACATCTTCCAGTAATTCCTACATCAATTAACCCCTCTTAGGTCAATGAAAAAATACTGTAAAACCCATTCTTAGTGGCAATTAACCTGATGCTCAGAAAAAACAGGACTTTTGACATGAAATAAGATAAATGAAATAGTAAATTATATACCAAAAGCCACCTAAAAAAAATCAATTATTACCAATTGAAGCAAACCGCTCTTAGCACAAAAGAATTGCTTGTGAATAATTAACCTTTACGACAATAATGAACGAGTATATGCTACAAAGAAGAAATGAAAGATGAGGAAAAGATCATGAAGCGCTTCCTTTATTTCATTCTCAGTGTGGTTCTACATCCTGCTCTGAATAGCAGAACAAGCAGCTGTGTAAGGCCAGTCAGTCACTCATGCAGTCAGGGTCATATGACACTAAACAAACTGAAGAAAATTAACCCAAGATTAGCCTCACCGCCTCCTTCTGATCCTTAGTTTTGTTGCAGGATGGACTATGTCGGGTGATACCAACTATTATTATTATTGCTGTTATTATTATTATTGTTATTATTTATGCAAAAAATACTGCTTTCTGGAACTGCACATTCCATCAGGTCAAAGGTTCATTCCCAGTCCAGTACTGATCTCTGATAGTGTCTAGGGAAAGGCTTTATAGATGGGGCAGTGATATGGAGACATTTCTTCAGGTTGTTCTCTGCCTCTGTGGACTAAACCCTGTCTGGGTGTATTTAGCAGCCTTCAGTACTACATTCTGCTCTGACCATGTCCACCCATCTCTGAAATGGGACCTCGCATCCTGCTGCAAGGAATGCCACAGGTTGCCTATATACCCTATGGGGGGAAAAAAAAGCGCTCTCTTCTCATGTTTCCTTTGTTTGGAGAGTGCTGGTTTAATAGGCAGAATTTCTCTTATGTCCTCTTGTCCTTGTATCAGGAGAGATAATGAGGAGTCAGCCCCTTCCACAGCTGGTGGGATATTGTAAAAAGAGTCGGAGGACTGGGGGTCGATTCCCCCTTCTGATGTGCACTGGAAAGCTGTATTCTCAGGAGCATGTAAGCCAGGGTCTGCAAAACATACAGCAATACAGCAATAGTTCATGCCCCTCACTGAGTGCAGGGCCAACTGCCCTCAGAAACACTCCATGGCATTAAATATTTAACCATCAATTCACTGTCTCAAAAATTCATTATAAGCACTTTTCTAAAGAATGAAAGGAACCAGCAGAGAAGACAGTTAATTCCTAAAGCAAACCAGGAAGCAAAGCAGAAATCCAACTGGAAATGTTCTCCTTTTGCCCTGATTTGGGAGCAGGCTTCCCCCAAACTGCTGCATCACCCGTACTGTGGTAGGTGCAGGCAATGTGCATTCAGCGAGGCTTTTCCTCCTCCAAAACACCCAAGGCATTTCTATAGCCTGCTACACAGATATGAATCATAGGATCATCAAGGTTGGAAAAGACCTTTAAGATCATTGAGTCCAACCATTAATCTAGAAGCACTGTATTCACCACTAAAGTATATTCCTAGTTGCCACATCCATATCCCTTTTGAATATTTTCAGGTATATGATTCCCTCAATTCCCTGGGCAGCCTATTCTAAGGCCTCACTACCCTTTCAGTGAAGAAAATTTTCCTTATATCCAGTCTAAACTTTGCTGCAATTTGAGGCCATTTCCTCTTGTACTATAGATTGTTACCTTGGAAAAGAGATTGACTCCCACCTCGCTACAACCTCCTTGGAGCTTGTGGGGTTGCTGTTGAAGCACCAGTCTGAGCTTCCCTCAATGTTTGACCTAAGCTGGCCACTGCCCAAAGTAACAGTGATGCCCTGCACCAGAAATGTGCTAACATTACATGAGTAATTACATGAGACAACATGAGCTAAAGCAGGTGTTGAAGCTGTGAGCATTTCTGAAGCACAGTCTGTGGGCTAAGCACGAGTGGTACACTTGTGAGGAATAAGGACTAGTCTCCCTCTCCCTTACCAGTCAAGAGAAGCTGTGAGGAACAACATGCCTGAATTCCAAGCCTGGACTGGGGATCACCCTCCATCAGAGCCTCTCCACTGAGCATTAAGGCAGGAAACTGGTTTCTCTGCAGTTGGCCCCAAGGGGCAACAGAGGCCACAACTCAAAGGTCTAGTGAACGGAGGGGCTGGAGGGACACTGACCCGTGCACATTTCAGGGACACCAAGTGAAACAAGTGTGTTGAAGCATTCAGTGCCCATGTCAGGGAAGGTCCTCATGTTACAGAGCAGCTAAGAGGGCAGAGAACAAGATGCTTTGGCTATTTTACAGCCCCCCTGCACATTCTCATTCCTTGCTGCTGGGATAATTTGTGCAGTCTTCCTTCAGTACAGGAAGCTTTCTACACAGAGTTAAACAGAAACATAAGGGAATACAGGTTTAGAAGGAAATCACTGACTTCTTCGGCAGCATGAAGGGCAAAACAATAGCAAATGGCCTCTGGCTTCCATTAGGACGTACAGCCTCTGCAAATTACAGCCCAAAAGAATTAGAGCTATCCAAAAGGCTGATCAGTGTCATCTGATGGAGTCAGCTTAATTCAGGATATGCTTCTTTGGTTTCACAGTGCAGTACAAATTAGAAAAAAAAGTTGCAAATTAAATATGTATGGGGCCTTGGCAGAACTTTCCATCAGCTATAGAATATAAAAAAGGAGGAGAAAGCAAAATACAATTAAAAAGGCAAGTATGCAGTAGGCAAAGGGAAAACGCAACAAACAGTTCCTAGCACCACAACAGGGCTGCCACAGAGCAACTGCCTGAGTCTGCCAAATTCCAAGGGAGGACTGGAGAAAAACAAGCCCACAGAGACAGAGCATTTCCACAGGAGTGGCACTTGTCCTGTAAATCATTTCCCTACTATAAGCTGGACTCTGAACTCATGGTGACCAGTTACTGTGTTGCTAAGTCTGGCCATGTGAATCCAACAGCACTCCTCTTATGGAGATTACCTACAAATATTTCAAAGGACTGAGGAAAAAGCACTGAGCTTCACCTACCCATTTTTATTATATGTATTTGCATCACTTCTTTTTTCCTCCTCATTCCCTCCTCTTCTGATAATGCTGAAACATCTCTGTTTTAAGAGCAGAAAGGTGCTAAGCAATCCAGCTCAGAGTATTTTCACTAATGAAAAAAATAGGATAAAGACTTGAAAATATAGCATGACTAAAAATTAGAAAATATTTTTTTGTGCTTCACTTGATATAGAAAAATTACTTGTCTTCAAATACAAATTCTTCCAGCATAAAACAAATAAGTGCACCACCACGTGAGATGGCTCCCCCATGTATATGATACTGTAATAATTAGGGCATTCTCCACAGCTGAGGGAGAACACGTTCAGTTCCCTCATATGTCTAAGGAGATCTGAATTCTTTGGAGAGTGAGACCATCAGAGGACGTAGGCCATTTTGGGGTGGGTGGCTGTGACCGCCTACGAAAACTGCTGAATTTTATATAAAAAGTTCAAGTCTCCTATCAGCAGGAAGGCACATTAATGTGCAGGTAGGTGCTGCTGCCACAAGGCTGGGAGAAGTCAGTCAGCGGGATCCCTGCTCCCACAGTGAAGTAGGTGTTTTCTACCAGCTAGTCATTGTGCTAGCAGACAGGCAAATCGTGGGAAAGCATGGCCATGGTCAGGCATGGGATATGCTGTTTGCCAAGGGGACATGATCTGGAGTGGCCTCAGGGCATGAGGACATGAGGAAATTCTGTCGATAGAAGCAAGATTCCTACGCTTTCCTTTTTGACTCCCTTCCCCATCTCTACTGAGAGCATCTGCAGCCCAGCTTGCAATCAATCTATGATGCTGAGAGCAGATTTTTTTTCTAGGCGATTCATTCATTGTTCCCTGACAAGAGGGAAGATTAATAAGGTAACAGTAGTGCTTCAGAGAAGAAATGGGACTTAAATATAGTGATGACCAAAGGGTCTCTTCATTCCAGACTCTGGGTGCATAGAGATTCCCCCTCCCTCCCCTCTCCTTCAGCTCCTGGGCTCACACAACTTGTCCTGTACAAGGTTACCTGGAGGTAGGTCCTTCCTGCTGGACTGTGGAGCCTTGACAGAGAAGGACACCCATTCATTCAGCTGTCAGTGATGCCATAGCAGCAAACCCAATTACATGTAATTATAGCCATGCTAGGACAGAAAGCTCTGTAGTACACGAAACACTTACAGGAAATAAGGCATACAGTGCAGGGAATCTGAAATGAGAGCTCAGGGTCACAGGCAAAATTCAAATGCAGTATCTTGATTTAAAAAAAGAAAAAAAAAATCAATCAGCAGGCTTTCCCAAGGCATTTCACCTCTAATTGAAGAGTGAATTGTGTTTACTTAACTGTTCATGCTCTTGACTGTCTCTCAGCAAATGAATCGTGATTACACTACATAAAATTCAGTGTTTGGCTTTCTCATGATCCCACAGGACTGGATTCCACACTTTAGGACACATATGTAAAAAAAAGACTGAACTGTGAAAGGTATTTGTTCATTGGATAGAAAAGAAAAATGTTTCTTTCAAATACAGATTGTAGCCCCTCCAATTCCTGTTTCCACAGCTGAAATGGAAAGTAAAGGAAAGGCCACATATGCTATGGGTAAAATTAAAGCTGTTTCACATTCAGATGAACACTGGTCAAGGGCCATGTAGGCTGCTGTAATCTTGGGTACCTAAAATCAGATTATGTCACATAAAGATTTTACACAGAAGAAAGAAGGATCTCAGGTTTTTTTCATAATGTGTATCCATAATTCTGGAGTGCTCAACTTTTAACTATTGTAAAGGTGCTCAAAACTGATCAAAAATGAAGTGAAGAATGACTCAAGAGTTTTGTCTCAAGTGTCACCATCATCACTGAAGCAACATGAGGAACTCCATGCAGCATTTATGAATCAAGAACAATTTATCAGAACAAGCTGGGAAATTGAGTGAAGATGGACATAATAATAAAAAACACCACAGGAACTGAAAAAAGTTCTAAACCTTTCTGGCAAACCACTGTGTTTTAAAAGCCAAACCCCCAAATATGCTATTCATCCCCACTTACTTGAAAATGACAGACCTGATTCTTGGGTCATCTTTTGTCAAAATGGCTTTATAGCTGGAGCACCAGTAATTGGGTAGAGCATCTCTCTGTAGCAGGATTGCTGGGTACTGTGGTTGCTAACATCAGTATTAACTGACCTTCCATCCAGTGGATGGAATATCATGGACAACAATCATGTACATGTTGTTGCATGTTCTCTTGAAGAGGTGTGACTTAGTAGAGGCTTGCAGCAATGATGAATTGTGTTTGTGACATTCCTGGTCCTAGGGATTGGAAAAGTGCAAACTCATTTTAAGGTGAACTGGTACATCATTCACTGGATACCTCCTGGGTAGCTATGCTACAGTTCCAAAGTGGTCTTAGCTGTTACGGTATCGCATGCTGAGACACAGCTATGTTGCCTTCTCATCAAACTCCCCTAAGCCCATTAGGCACCATTTCCCCATTAGTTTCACCAGAAACAAGACAATGAAGAAACAAAAGGAAATTCACTCACTCAGAAACAGAGGAGACAAAGCAGGTGGTAGAAACATGACCTTCCTTCATGAGGTCAAATAGCTTTATTGTGATTAAGCACTACAATACAGTATATATCCATAAAAAAACTCTATAGTGTATATAAATTATTCCTTCCATTCAGTAATTCTCTTTTTGTTTTCAATTTTTTTTTCATTTCCATTACAGCTTTGGTACAATGTGATTTTATTATATTTTTAAATACTTTTAGCTTCACAAACTCAACACAAAGTACAAAACTAATCCGAATTGGGGATATTACAATCTACACAGTGGTGTTCAGTGGTAGGAAAAAATCTTACCTCAATGAATTCATGTCACTAGCTAAGCTATAAAGGCATACCTAGCAGACATGACAAAAATATGCACCATTAACCAGCAAACATTTTATTTTTTTCAAAATTTATCTTAGTTCTTTTTTTTTTTACAGATTTTTCCAGCAGCAAATCACTTGAGCATAGTCAGTACTTGTGTCCTCAACTGATTAGTCTGTTGTGTTCCTCTTCATTTGAAGGCCATGATTTATTTGTCAAATAATGCACCGCTATCCTCATATATCTAAGCCACAGTGTCAGTACTTGACCTGCCACCCTGCATTGTTGATGCTCGCACAGTTTGTCCTGCAGCTGGCAGAAATAACTGGAACGTTATTGGAGGGGCAGTGTGGGGCAATCAACCGGAGGTTGTTCTGTGGGGCAGGAGGTATGACATTACAGTAGACAGGCATTCCAGTGGCTGTAAGTGTTCCTTGACCTGATTGATTAGGTAGCATGATTGGTTGTTGATATGATTGTTGCGGCAATCCTTGAGAACCCTGGGTCATTGGCACCTAGGTAGGAATACGGAAAGACGTAGGGAAAAAAAGATAGCAGTTACTAAGCAAGTTAAAGTAGGTTCCCAGTATCCCTATATTCCTTCTAGCTGAATTTGAGTGTACTGTATGTTCTCTCAAAATGTGCTATTTTCTGCTGCTCAGAATTGTTCTCATCTCGGAGGATTTTTTTGTTAGAGAAGGTTTTAAAGAGAATTCCCTCTGCTTTTAGGCCTAGAAAGTGTCTCTGTCGTGACCTACTAGAATATGAATTACTGGGATCAGTGCAAAGAGAAGACTTGACCCTGGTATATCTAGGCCATCTAAAAGGTCTAAACCTTTAACTTGATCATTAACTTTCAAAACACGTTTTCAATATAGTAATTCTGAAGATGTAAGGGGAGAATTTTACCCACAAGCAATTCCCCCATTTCCATCTGTGTCGCTGCAGCGTTTTCAAAGAAGCTGAGGGAAAAGGGGAATGGCTGCTCAATCAGTGCAATCTATTAAAATGACTTAGATGTTGCTTAGTTTCTTAACTTTCCAGAGGGACCAGTAGGAAGCATAAGCACAGGCCACCTCTCACATTCTCTTGGCATAACTCACAGAAACTAGGTAAAAAGGTGGGGAAATAAGTCTGGGTAACTTACGGACTTGGTAAAAATCAAGCCACTGCCTTCCCTCTCCCCAGAACCCAATAAACAATAATCCATCTGGCTACAGCTTGTTATAGAAGACATGGTGAGATCCTTGGCAGGAGTCTCCACAGATGAGTAATTTTTAACTGGATCAGGCAAAGCCCTCAACTTCCATTACAGGAAACAGTACTGCACTGGCAAAAAAGAGAAGAAATGAACAATGTTCTTATATTTTTTTAAATTAATTTTCTTCACAGGAAGAAGTCTAATTCCTTCGTTCTTTGTGACATTTTACCCTCACTGCAGGCTGTAATAAATAGTTCATTTGAAGCATTCTGAAATCAGAATGAAAACCAGGAGTACTAAGACCATGTAAACAAGAAGCAAAGAAACCGATCTGACTTAGGAGCATATTCATCAGAAGGCTTCCTGCCACACACCGTCCAAATGAAGTTATAAGAGCAAAAACTTGATTCAATTAAGCATTCTCCAAGAAAAGCAGTCGTTCCTTACAGCTCCTAAATACCTGATAAGACGACATGGCTGGATACTGCACCATCATGCCTTGCACCTGATTTCCCTGTTGATTATTCATCAGGTTCTGGCTTTGGGGCGGCTGCTGCATTCCCATGAGACCCTGGAACCCCTGCTGCTGGTTTGGCAGGACAGGCTGGTAACCTGGAAGAAGAAAGAGGTCTTCAAATACCCTGTTTCTTGTAGGGGCAAAATTACAACTGTTCTAAGGTATAGCAAATGATCCCATCATTTATCCCCGCATTAGTCAAAAAGTTACTCGTTCCTTCAGAAGTGTTACTGGAAACGAAAACTGGAGTGCAACACACAAGTGCTGTGAGCTGGCAGCCCTGGCAGGCTGACCTGAGTGGGGCAGCACACTTTCATTATGCTTTTTAACACACCTTTTCGTTTATGCTTTTTAACAGGTGGCAGAGACCACCTGGAGGAATGTCTGACTGCAGCACAGGGCTGTAAAACCCTAAGAGACAAAGGGTGCTACTGTCATTTGGCTATTCCTCAGAGGCAAAACTCCCAATTTCAAGGACACCCGCATTTGGCCTTCATGGTCTAACCTGGAAGTTTCTTTCAGGCTGCATTCTTGAGTGGCTTGATTCTTACCTTACCCTCTCTTACCTTCCTTGTAATGCAGCTCCCTAGCAATGTGTAAACAGAGTGGCCTTTATTTAATCAAGAAGAACATCTCTATACAGACTGGCTCTCACTTGCAAGGTTTTTTGTGTAATTAGAGCATATTAAGGGTCATATTCCACCCTACTAATTTCGTGTTTGTCAAAGCAGGAAAATCATAAATTAAGGAGTGTTGTCCCCATTGCTCGGTAGGAACACTGCTAACACACCAGTGCCTGCACAAGGATGAGAAGCTGACGCTTCTGTTTTAACCTGTCACTAACTTTGCGTTCAAAGTCACCACAATATTGCAGGTTTTCTGCTGGGACGGCTCCTCTAGGACTAGCGGAGAAATGGGCAAAGACGGGATGATCTAGAGAGCCAAGCTGCTAATGAGGCAGCAGTGTGGATGGGAAGGCAAGCACAAATGGTGCGCTGCTTGGCAGCAACACGATTTTGCCTGGGAATGAGCCTAGACAGATGGAACTGGGCTGGCTGGGTGATGCTAATATTTAGTGATTAAGAACTTTGCAGAAAAAGCAGGAAAGGAAAGGAAGATGCAGAAAGATCCTGTCTTTACAAAATGTGGCCAGACACAGGTATTTTAGATCTGTGAATAATTTCTCCTGAATGCATTCTGTGTTCTTTAGTGCTCGTATTTTTAACATGCAGTTTTGCAGCGCACTATTAACTCTGCAGTGATGTTCTTACAATAAGCATATTTCAGACAAAGAAGAACTACCAGAAGGAGCAACTCTGTGTCATCTTTCTATGAAAAATTTGTGTCACGTCTGCTCAATTTATATTCATGAATACAGTACATGGTTCAATATACTTCACGAAGTGAAAACCATCATCTGGATATTTCTTCATTATGTAAGAAAAATAAAGTAACAAATGTCTCTGTTTCTGCTGTCTATTGTCAGTTGATAACTTTCCTTCAAAATCTGTTCTGATGCCAGGGAAATGTTGGGATTTCTGGTCAAGTATTTGGCATTAAAGATGCCATTCCAGAGATTAATGTCTCTTGTCAACTGAGCAAAATAAAAAAAAATTAATTCCATGAGTGATTAACTTGGCTGGGATATAGCATTAAACCTCTCCCAAACTCACCAGATTATTATACATTCAGATTTCCTCTTTTCCTATGCCCAAACACTGTGTCAGCATATTTTTAAGTCATAAAAATTACCAACATCAGAACTGCTGTAACTGAGTTTACAGAAGGCTTATACAGCAATAATAAAATTGCAAGTCCTCTTCTGCTCCAGTACACCACTTATGGGGGGGAGGGGATAAAAGATGGAAATAAAAAATTTAGCATTACTATTCTGCTATTTGCAGGACTGAAGTTTAAGTACAGGGGTCTCAACTAACAGCAGAAGCAGCAACACGAAATTCGTCTCCTGTCACTTGAAGTTGTTAAAGTTAAGTCCCAGATGTATAAAGAACGATAGCTGGATAGTGGACCAGGGATCAAGTGACACTTCTGGGGAATGTAATCAAACCCTGGATTTGGGCTCACAGAATTGGATTGAGATGCTCAGGCACAGGGCGGCGGACTGGTGCTCTGCAGAGACAGACAGACACCGCTGGGTTCAGGTAGAAAGCAGTTCTGTTATCTCTAGTAAATACGATGGCATTAACATCACTTTAGTCAGACTACTGCTAATGGTCCGATGCACGTTTGAATACACAGCTCTCTCTTCACCTCAGCTTTGTGTTCCGTATTCTCCAAACATGACAGATTTATTACCCAGTGCAGACATGACTATCAAACGAACAAAAAATTATGGAAAAGTTGAAGTAGCTACCCTTACGATGAACATATGCATCATCTCCTGGGGGTATTACAAAAACACGGAGTCATAAAAATGGCTTTGGTTGGAAGGGAACTCAAAGACCATTTAGTTCCAATGACACATGCACACACAAACACCCAGCCCTGAAAATCTCCTCTGTACTAGCAAGCAGTGCTCAGTACATGACATAACCACTCCAGGCTTTAGGTGCACGAATATGAAAAGGAGACAGGCTGAAGAGCTGAGGTCCACTAGGCTATGCACCTTTACTCTAACAATCTTATTTTAACACTCTTTAAGGGCTTTAGCAATTTCTCCTGCCCATAGGACACGTACACCCCTCAGCCCTGTCCCAACCCGCAGAGTACGGCGTACACCCCTGAAAGTGAGAATAAGACCTTTTTCCTACTCCTTATGTAAGCCCTTTGCAGTGCTCTGACCATGCAGAAAAGCCTCAGTACAAGCAGATAAATACTTCACATGCATGCTAACACACTTCCAATTTGATTAGGTAGGAGCAAAGAGGTTATATCCTGAACCCTGTTAGACTTTTAGGGAAAATAAGTCACCTCTTTGGTCCAGAAGGAATTACTCTTCAGTATTTACTCCCCTGACTCGTGAGTAGAAACAGGGATGTTTAAGTTTACTGGCCTGTGTGTGTCTTTGCAAAGATGCTGTCTGTCATCTCTTCCTTACTCCGTATTCATGGACTTCTTCCTTTTATGATCAGTACTCTTTGGAATTAAACGAAGCTATGGATGTCAGACCTTGCTATAGAATCCAGTACAGCATTTAGTCAAAATCCAGCATCTTCTTCAAGTATCTGCATCTCAAGTAAAGCCACTTCATTTTACCTGATAGTAAAGCCTGACCCTTTATTACGTTAAATGCATTAAGAAAGATGCAGGTTCATCCATGCTATTGAACATAAAAACTTGACAAGGTACAAAAGTATATTCCAACATTACAGAGGGGGTACAGAATATTAAAAAGTGAATTATTTTTTTTATCTACATAAAGCTTTTTAAGCAAGAAAAAAATGCTTTGACAAAACAAAAAAGCCAATATCTCTTCTGCTAAATTGCTTCTGTTTCAGCACAAATGCAAGTAGAACAATTGGCACTCTAAGTGGCAATCCATTTGGACAAGAAGTTGTTAATATCAGAAACCAGCTGCTCTGAATTTCCTATCACTGCAGCCCAAATTCTCCATGTAATATTTGAAACAGGTCCTCCAGTGTTTACTGTGTGTTGGTATCTTTGTATGTTTCTGCGCTCTGGCCAGGAAAAAGAATGGAGGTGGGAGAAGTGAGACTAATATCAACCTTTTAGCACTGTTTGTGAAACTATATCTTTATTTTTCTCTTTTCCCTCAGGCACAGACTATCAGAGAGCGCCATTCCACCAAAATTACTTAATTTGTACACACACAGCACAATCCTCAACTATGCCATGCTTTTCACGTGCTATTTACTTTTCAGTGACATGGAAATAATATGTATTCTCAAAAGTCTTGAAAACTGACTGCAGTGCATGAAAAACCAGGCACTACTGGGCAGAGGTAGATGTTTTGGAGCTACACAAGTGTAAGAAAACAAGTGAAAACAGGAAGTGGCAACATGCTTTTGCAGCAATAGTTTTCTTTGCGCTTGCTCTTTTGCTCATTAGCTTTCATACTACATAAAGAGTAATCCTTAAAAGCCTCTTTACTGTCCCCTGAGAACATACATACGTGGGTTATTTTCTAATGGCAGTACACATCAGATGAACCATCCCATTACTGCAAGCTCCAGGGCCTCTTTACTGCAATTATATCATCCTGCTCTATGTTATCTCTGCTACAAAGGAGGGTTTTTTAAATCAGGGAAAACATGAGAGACATTGTTAAACAACCAGAGGAACAAATCGTGCACAGAATTTCAATGAATGCCTCAGAGGAAAGATGAGCCTTGGATTCCAGCTGAAATGGAAGAGGCCGTCATACCATCAAGGTAATTCTCTGAACCTTTACAGCCTGCATCACCATGCTGAAAGTCATGTAACTTGAACATCCCAGGGGAGAAAGACCGCATGAAAGACCCACAAATGGTTCAATTTCCTAATGAGGCTCCACAGATCAAAAGACAAAATGCAGCGTTTTTTTCACCTCTGCCAGCAGTGTCACCCAGAGCTGCAATTAAAGCATGTTTGGTGCTCTCCTGGCCTCAGCATGCATCCTTCATGAATGGCACATCCATGTTGGGAGGGACTGTTTCACTGCTCATTTCAGATTCGAAGCATGCGTTAGCAGGACACCTTCAGAACATGTGTATCAGCACTATGGGTGAAGAATGCCTGACGAGCGCAGGTGAGAGTCCCTGAACTGCAACTCTTATTGTACCCTTACCACTTGAACAGAGTCCTTGCACCCAAGCCCATCCAATGCAAACACATAGACTCACAGTGCTTTTGCTGTAACATGATTTGACAGCTCCCCTGCTCCCTTTCTGCTTTACTCAGTGTAGTACCACCTAGAATTCAGGTACCTTGGCAACACACTGCAGTGGCTTAGGCAAGCAAAGTCCGAAAGAAAGTCAAAAAGAAAATCTCAAGCAGAGGTAACTGGGTTGGGTGGAATGCTACATAGATCTGGTCATGCTCCTGCCTGCTCTGCAACGAGTGCAGTGCCTTTCTGGTGCCCTATGCCACCCTCCCTTTCCTTCCCCCTCCCTTCCCCAGTATAGACCAGCTCCGCCTCTGCTGCAACTGCCAGGAGTACTGGGAAGAGATTGAATTTGAGCTCTCATGGAAAAGCCAAGGGGAATAAGCACCAACTCTTGGTGCAGACACAAAGGAATACCCTGCAAAGTCCTTGAAAACATTCTAACAGCAAATTCCGCACACAGAAGGTGCTTACATTGCAGAAGACTCCCCCAAAGTGATAAGAGCTGAGAAGCAAGCTTAAAACGTGATCCAAAGTCAGGAAGTACACCTCCTTCTGAAGGACTTAATGAGCTCACTCTGCTCAACTTATTCAAAAGACAAAGAGGTATCTGCAAATAGATAGTTGTGCTGGTTTTTGGCCAGGGTAGAAATAGTTTCCTTTTTAGTAGCTAGTATGGGATTAAGTTTTGGATTTGTGCTGAAAACAGTGCTGATAATTCAGGGGTGTTTTAGTTACTGCTGAGCAGTGCTTACTCAGACTTTCTGCTTCCACACCACCCCACCAGCGAGGAGGCTGGGAGTGAACAAAGAATTTGGGAGGAGACACATCCAGGACAGGTGACTTCAGCTGAGGAAAGGGATACCCCAGACCATATGACAACATGTTCAGCATATAAAGCTGAGGGAAGGAGGAAGTGGGGAATGTTCAGAGTGGGCATTTGTCTTCCTAAGCAGCTCTTAGGTGTGAAGGAGCCCTGCTTTCCTGGGGATGGCTGAACACCTGCCTGACCATGGGAAGTTGTGAACGGATCCTTCATTTTTCTTTGCTTGCACACACGGCTTTTGCTTTCCCTATTAAACTGTCTTTATCTCAACCCATGAGTTTTCTCATTTTTAATTTTCTGATTCTCTTCTCTGTGCCACTGGGAAGAGTGAGTAAGCAGTTGCATGGGGCTGAGTTGTTGGGTGGGGTTAAAGCACAACAATAGTTCTTGAACAGACCAGAAAATGGTATAATAAAATTACATGGCTGGAAGATAAACCTAGGACTTTTCAGGTTAGAAGTAAAATTCAAAGTTTCAACAGACCTTATAATTATCAAGGAGGCAATTTACCAAGAGTGGAAGGACATTTGTATCACTTGAAACCTCTAAAATGAGGATGGACATCTTGCTAGAAGATATGAATCAGTTTAATAAGAAGTTCTGGCAATAAAAATATGATTAGAATGTGCTCATTGTCCAGTATTAGTCAGACCATTAAATTACATATTCCAGATCTGAAATACTTAGGAAAATGTTAGCCAGTTAGCTCTTAACACTTTTCCAGTCTCCTAAGGAAAAGGACTAATTTTTTGCATATGAGACGGGATCTTCTCCCCAGTCTCTCCTCCCTTTGATTACATGCTGGCAGTGCCACCCAGTTCATTCCACAAGCAGAGTTCACCTGTGTACAGTGGATATTCTAAGGGATATTTCTGGCCTGTTTTAGTTCACTTTGCCCTGGCTGGAGTAGTGCTCAGTAGACTTCGTAGACTGAAGAACATGGTTGGTATCTATTCCCACAATTTTACTAGGCTATGTTCTCCTCTACTTTTTGAAATAAGCTATGGGCAAAGTATTAAAGTAGCTTTTACTTTATAATAGTGTAAATTTACAATGCCCATGATTAAGTTATAACCAGAGAAGAAAAATGTCATTGTAGAACTACAATAGCAGTTGTAGTGACAGACAATGATGTTGTACATCAGTACGTTTGGTGAAGTTTTTGACAGCTTGCTTTTTTGCCAAAAGCTCTCAGCAAGATCAAACACTCTCTTAGAATCACAGAATGGAATCACAGGATTGAATCACAAAATTGCTTAGGGTGGAAAAGACCTCTAAACTCATCAAGTTCACCCACTGCTCTTAACACCGCCAAGGCCACAACTAAGCCATGTTCCTAAGCATCCCAAAGAACCTTTTGATTCTCAAACACCGTAAATGTTATCTGTAAAACAGGAGGAAAGCCAGCCTAGTTGGAGAACCTTGCAAAGGATAGTTGGCCAAGTTGTGGGAGCCACATAATGAGATCCATTCCCAGCAAAAGTGAGAGCAGGAGTTCAAGGCAAGGGTTTTCTGGTAGGCAGAACAAAGCCCTCCTTGTTCCAGAGGTCCATGAGAACCTCCTGACTTTTCATGAGATACTCAAGTGCTGGACTGCAATCAGGTGTTTCACCTCCCATGTGGATATCGTGACACCATCCCTGTGCACTGCTTTCTCTAGAGGAGTGCTGCTCCAAGGCGCTGTGTTCTCACTGGCTTCTCGTGTCCAGGTGTTATGTGTTAGAATTGGGTGTCCAACCACCTGAGGAAAATGTTTGGGTTTTTTTTCATTATGCAGTTCACCATTAGCTGGCAAGTTTCACTGCAAATGATGGACTAAACTCTCATGGAAAATGTAAAATTAATCTATTAATTTAAGATAATTTTGATTTTAGCCTCACCCCGAAGTGTCTGCAGTTTGGAAGACTCCCACAGAAGACACATTAATTAATGTCTCCATCCTGGTGTTATTTTCTGTGTGAGTCTGAAGACTTAAACTGCATCTGGTGCAGCTGGAATCCAAACCACTTTGTAAAAAATTTTGTAGTTTAAGCTTGGATCTAAGATCCAAAGCATGCTGCAAAGCAAATCAGCTACAGTTGATCTATCCATTCCTACCGTGTCTGCTTTCTCTCTGCAATACACATAAAAATGTCTTGACCCAGTAAGACATTTGAGCTTTATATTCTACTTGAAGACATCACAGATAATTTATGGGTGTGAACTGGACACCATGTGAGGTAGAAGGACAAATACATAATACTTGATGCTAAAAATCTACCCCTTTACCCTCAAAACACAAGACCATGCAATTATTTTATTTAGTTTTCACACACATACAAAGGGAAAAAAAACAAACAAGAATACCTAAACCAGAAATAAGGGAGTCTTAAAAAGGAAGAGAAAAGGTACAGAGGTATGAGGCAGAATGTCAAACAGCACGTGTCAAAAGCCACAGCAGCACACAGACCCATTTTCCCCGCAGCACTCCTCAAGTTCAGACCCTCAAGAAACAAGAGAAGCCTTTTAACACAAGGGACTCACAGTTTGGCTTCTTTCATTTCAGGTAAAAGCACATCCCACTCCAGCAGTACAGCTTGCAGGGTTATTACGTTAGTTTTGTTTTCAAAATTTTAAACTAATGGCATCGATTCTTTCACGTTGTGCAAGATCAAAATAATTTTTAGCTGATGGCACTCCAGCTACATTCACTGGAAACATAACACAGCAAATGTATTCCTAAAGTGATTACAATGACAGTGACTCGAATAATTCTCTGAAGAGCTGGGGTTATAAAACTGCAGGATGTTAAACTTTGAGTCTTTAAACATAATTGGTGCCAGAATCGTAGCTCCTAGTCCCTAAATTTGCCATAGATCTGCAAAAAACACATTCATGCTTCCCAAACCTGGTAACAGACCAACAGCCACATTTGTTGTCAGACTCACAGACAAACAGCCATATTCAGCTGCATTTAGAAACCTAACAAGATGTATATACATCAGAGATATGAGCCAGTAAGATTTATTATCACAAATGAAAGAAAAAAAATACTTGATAAGAGAAGGTGGCCTGTCTTCCCCACCCCTCTTTCTCTCTCTGGTTTACAAAACTACAAATCCCACAAAAGCAACAGTGCAAAAACATCTTCATCCAGCTCTCTGGTTTACAAAACTACAAATCCCACAAAAGCAATAGTGCAAAAACATCTTCATCCAGCTTCAGCAGAAGAAGAAATAAAATTGGGAAATTTCCTGCAACTTTGAATTATTCCAGAGCAACCTATTTTTTAGATTTAGTAAAAACTGCTGATGAAAATACTCTGCTACACTAGATGTTTTGTTTTGTTTGTTTTGCTTTGTTTTTTGTGTAGGTAACAGCTCTGAAATAGCCCACATGGCGACTTCTTCTAGAGTGCTAGAACAGGATCTATCTTACCCAGGTGAACTGCCCCTCCTTGCCCTCTTGCTTTATTCTGCCTCAAAAAGCTATATGAAATCCTGGTTTTACTTGTTTTGCAACCCCCGGGGCTGGAAGAAGCCCAAAGCACAGAGCATCTGAAGCATGGATATTTTCATGTGCTAATCGAGACAATGCTGCCAACTGGGGGCACTTCTCCATTGCTAACAAAATGGAAAAAAAAAAGTTAGGGGAATAACACAACTTCCCTAGCAAAGCAAGCCCTCCTGTTTCAAAAGGTGCGCAGGATAAGAGCCTCAAAAATACATTTTTTAACTCTGCTTTTCCATATAAACTAAAATAAGGTACATTCTTACAAAAAGACAAGATGGAGTGCTTTGTGAACAGACTTTTCCTTGAGAATAGTCACTGTATAAAACAAATGGGTTCACCTAGGAGGTAGAAAGCCTCCTGTTGGGGTGATCTGGCTTACGGCAATGAGAAATGATGAAAGTAACACCACATATCACAATGTGAGATTTAGCATTTCTTACATGTCAAAGAAATCTCCATTACCTTTTACCCTTCTACCTACCCTTCTACCTATTCTTTTGCCCTTTTTCTATGATGCCAAGTTCCAACCTGGAAATGAGGAACAGCATTCTCTTTTAAAAAACATTTATATGCATGCTCGCTGTCCCACAGGGGGAAAATGTTTTTGCAAAGAGTGCTGAACATTTATTTAGTGCCTTCTACTTCATCATCCAAGCCACTACCTTTAGGGCAAACATGCAAAATCCTGGGTAAAATGAATTTATGAATCACTTAAAGATGCATATCCACCCCTCAGTTACTTTTCCACACTTGAACAGAGTTGGTTTAAAACTCAGTGACTTCACTATCGAGTAAAAAGGCCCAGACAAGTAGGAGGTATGATTAAATACTTTAATTATATATCTAATGAAATCACCTACTGTAACATCTTCTGAGACTAAAATTTTAATTAAGGCAGGCTGGCATTTTGGCTTTTTTTGCCCCCCTTATGTTCCAGGGGAACAGCAGGTAAGGTCAAACAAAAAGCTTATGTGATAAAATTGCGTGAGAGTGCTCCTGGGAGACCTGGCATTATTAACAAGAACATGAAGAAGGGCACAGTTGAACAGTTCAAAGATAAATGATTGCTTCAGTTTACTTTTTGCTATCAGTTGGAGAACCTGAGAGAGCTGTTATTTGACAAGAAATGTATATAAATAGGCATCAAAAAGAGCTTGAACGGATACAAATACAGGATACAAATACAAATCTCAAGGCTGGAGAAATGTTTTTCTTCAGTTTAAAATCTGGATCCATTCCTTTACTTCTCTATACAAAGGATTTCCAAATTATAGGGACAGCTTTAAGAAGAACTTGCTACTAGTAAGTGGCTTGATGCTGAAGATAAACCTCTTCTTGCTGAGAACCTAAAACCATGTTATTATATGACACTTTAATCACTTGTTTTATTTCCTTTCCAATACACACTTATTTTATGTTTTGAGACCTTTAGGCACTCCTCCTGCTCTTCAAAAACTAAGACAAATATTTCTTGCTCTTCTCCTTGAAGATAAATCTCAAGTTAAACAGAGGGGCACCTCTTACAGACATGGTATATAACTCAAAGCTTCTGTAAGATTCTGAAAAGAAAATTCTATTTTTAAGACAAAATCCTTTTATCTCACTTCAGTAAGAAAAATAGAGGGAACAGCCAGCTGCAATCCAAAATAATTGCAACACAATAATGCAGGGCTCCATTACAGCAGCCTAATTCCGGCAAAGCAGCTGATCCAGGATCTTGGCACTTGCCCAGACCCTGGAGCCTGACTTAAACGCATTAACCCAAGGCATGTGCAGCTGTTTTTGTAATCTGAGGCTTCTGCATNAAAAAAAAAAAGAAAAAAAAAAGTCACCCAGCCAGCAAATGACACAGATGAAATAAGGAGAGAGAAGGAAACTATTTTATGCTTTTGAACTAACTTAATCCATGGAGCCACATGAACAGGCTCAACAGCTTTGGAGAGATGAGCTTCAGACAGCACTTCCATTTGGCCAGTACCACGAGCAAGAGTTTACACTGGAGTGTTGCAGATGCCCAAAGCCAGCTGAGGTGCCTGCAGGGAGGGTACTACAGGACCTGGGAAACATTATTCTGAGAGGGGTGAAGCCTTCTCATCCCAACAGAGCTAAGCCACTGAAGACATGTATTGCAAGCTGGTGCACAGTTCTCACAACAACAGGGAGGTCCAAAATAGTGCTAAGGAACATCCAGGAATAATCCTTCTGCTCTCAGCCCCTGCCCATCAATCCCGACAGTGACAAGGAGAGTCAACACAGACCCATGGGCAGGCCAATAGGTAATTCTGGAAAAACTGTAAGATGCTCTTAAGGGAGATTTACTGCTTAAAGACCAAAACAGATCCAAACCTGGTAGTAGCCCTTACTGTAGCCACAGACTGTTACATTGGTGAGGTCTGCTGCAATTCCTCTTTGGGAGGTTTTTGAATAGCTAACGTACAACTCAAACACTGACGTAAGAACCCATCAGTGTTGATAGTAAGACTCCTTTGGCATACAACGTGCTCGTTAGAGGAACAGCAGGTGCAATACTCCCTATATGTACCTGTGTCTGTGCTTGCACTGTTTTATATATATCAAGTCATGGCCATAGCATGACTATTATATGCAATATCCATTGATTTTGTTAGTAAATCCCTAAGGAACTGAGCAATGGGACAGCTAACCACCAAAACAAAATTCAGTGTGATTCAAAAAAAGCACAAATACAAAACTAACAGGATCAAATTTTCCATGCAAGCTGCAAACAACAGACTGACTGAATTTCAACATATTCATTTCTTCTGGTTTGATTTTCTGGATTGACCCCTAATAAATAATGGCAGGTATGAGCAAACAAATTGTTGAGCCCCTGTGTATTGATATATCTATAACTTTGTTCTTAATATCAGCTTGTTATCTTGACATCAGCTCTTGATACTGATGAAATATCTACAAGCAGAAGCTCAAAGTGATCCTCAATGCCAGATACTGTGCAAACTTCAAGAAATAGCTGCAGTTCCCATTGTGAAGATGATGCATTCCTGAATAGGAAAGACAGCAGGAGGTATGAAAATAAGCACCCAAGGGAAATAATTTGCCCAGAGAAAAGTGCAGAATACTTTTCTGGAAAGTACACCAAAATATGTGTGCCGAGTGCTTAGACTCCTATTTTGAGCAGGGACTGCTGAGGCAAGCTGCTGCTCACCAGCACAGTTGTGGAGATGGATGTTCCCTGGGCTCTCACTGCTTCTGCCAGGCTGTTTTTTTGCTACACAACTCCAGGTATAAGCTCCTGTCCTGCCCACATCCTGTCTACTGGAAGAAGACAGGATCTGGTTCTGGTGATAGAGTGCAGTAAAATGGAACATGGTTCCATGGTGGGCAGATCGAGGTAAACAACTGCTAGTACCATATCCCAAACAATCCCTGCTTTTTCACCTTCACAAGCTGGGCTTTGTTTTTTGTGTCAGCCTCAGGAAGAGTTTTCATAAACACAACATCAGCTGTAAATACTGCCTGCAACAAAGACATAGCCACTGCCTGATGGCACTCTTCCTCCCCCCAGCTTCTGCATGCACCTACAGGTACCAAATCACTGAGCAGAAGGCCTTGAGTTTGTTTGTTTACCTACAACATAAGGACACAGCAAGTTATGGGCTACAGCCCCCAGCTCGATGCAAACAGGCGCAGGGACGATACTGAAGCCAACAGGACTTTGATGGAGCATATGTCTGCCCATATGGGTCCAACTGCAAAAATCTCATCTTTTCCAAGTGCACCCATGCAGAATGCAATCCAAAGACTACTGGGGTTAGCAATCGACCTTAACCGGCTCTGTACCATATTAGAAGCACTCGCCTGCAACACAGTGATTACTCTGGCCCTATGCAACAGAGCCCTTGAGAATTTCCTTGACTTTTAAGCATATAAGTTAATTTCTTGATTTCAGAGGAATGATTTACAGGCTTGAATACACTTCTGGACTGAGGCCAGGGAACTCAACCCCTTGAAGGAGAGGATCTCCAGTGGGAAAGATACAAGCACATTTATTCACACTATATTCTTAGCATTGCTTTAAAAGGCTTCCGAGAAACTTGACCAGGCAGGTAGCAATCAAGTTAAGGAAAGAGAGGTCCCGTTCCAGTAAAATTCAGTTCTACAATATATGAAACAAATTCATTTCTCAAATCCCTCTGCACAACCACTGCTTAGCCCCCAAGAGGAAAAATGGGGCAAGGTGGGACTGAGCCTGCATTCCTGCACGGCCCTTGCACTTGTACGTGCCTATCTGAAAGAGCCATTAGACTAAGCAGTGGCTATGTACCAAGAGATCCTGGCAAATAATAAACCAAATGGCAGTCAGGGATTAGTCTGCCTTACTTCACTTCTGTGGCACAGACACAGGGAGCTCCCACTCATGTTTGCCTTGCAAATACTAACCATTCTAGTTTACTGTAGACCCCAGTTTACATTTCCTGTCTTTCTTAATTAATTTCGTAATTCTTAATGAAACTGGGTTAAGCCTTTGCTAAACCAGATGTTATCACTGAGACCCTCCCTTCCCTTTAGCCCTTGGACTACAAGGCAAAAGACCTGTAGAGTGCCTATAAGTACTTTGTATCAGTCTCAGTTCTGGGCATCCACTCCACTCCATATCCCTGCAGAAATGTAAATGCCAATTGCAATTCTGACATAGGTACAAAACCAATACATTTGATTACTGCTCTACAGCTGGGCTGTATCTTCCAGCTAAAGCTTTTTCTTGGAAAGAAGTCAAGGATGGAATCTACAGGTGTGGGTCATCCCAGTGCCCAGTTATCTTTCCCTGTGGCCAAACTGTGCATCTCACAAAGAAGGGAATAAATGAGTAAAGGCAAAAAACGTCTGAAAAATTAAAAACATTCCCCTTTGACATCCCAAACAGAACACTACCAATTTGCAAAACTTTTTTTTTTTGTTTGATTTAGTATCTATAGGCAATTTTATTTTACATTTTAGTTTGCCTCGGGTGTAGAGGTTGTGTGGTGTATGAGTCTCATTTCACAGGAATTTGAGTTTTGGTTTCAGTTGGCCAAGGAATGTGCAAAATAACTTGTTCATAAAATTTTACAAACTCTTTTGATGAATTGGGCAGCTAAATCTAAAAGCCTGCCTAACTCCACATCACAGGCAAATGCATTTTCAACTCTTGCAGAATAATNAAAAAAAAAAGAAAAAAAAGAAATAAAGGAAACAGGGAATGGATTGTGGATGTAAACTTTCACCTTTGCCTTTTCTAACAAGGGTTTGGTGTCACTTTTGAAAACAAGAAGATTAACTCCTGAACTCACACATTCCTTGTGTTTTCTCAAAAGAAATTAATAGAAATGACAGCAGCAAGCAGCAAGCTTTCCTGAACAGCTGTGCCAAGAAATCTTGGCCCAAAGAGAGTTGAAGAAAGAGAAAAGGAGAGGGAGGATGAAGCTGACTTCAGAAGACACCACTTATTTTCTGCATTGATTCCCAAGTGACTACCAAGATGGACAACAGGCTGACAGCATAGCTTGGGAAATGGGCAGGCACCAGTCCCCCAGACCCTGCCTCACTCATGCTAGGGGCAATCTTTCTGCAGGCTTGAGAAAGCCTGGAATCAGGCCCATGGTCAACAGATGACAAAATGTCCAGCCAAAACATGGTTTAATTCAGGTACATGAAAGAAAATCTCTCTATGCTCTTACTGGTTCCCAGCTTTCACTGCACAGCATGTTAGCTGGAAAACTCCCACTGTAGCTGGTCCACTGTTATCCCTGCAGAGGAGAATGTTGGTTTACTCATCCAGTGCAACAGCCTGAGAAGGCTGATCTCCCAAGCAAGGGTATTTTATGCAGACTTGTTCTGCAAAACCCACAGGATGAGTCCTGATCCCCTTATCTCCCCTCAAAGTATCTGCAACTATGTAACTGTAAATGAGGCGAAATTTACTTTCATTAGCAAAAAACCCCAAAGCATAGCACAAATTTAAATGTAGGAAAGTCAGCCGAGTATTTGTGCTTTGTCTGATGCGGGTCACTCCAGGGTGATGTCTGCTCTCAGAAATCCTGGGGCAGAGCTGCCATGGAGCATTTGCTGTCACACAGCACACTTAATATTTTGCAACCCCAGCAAGGCTGTGTTTACAATCTTCACGGCCAAAAGTATTTGCAAAGTCTGAATTCCTGATGGATGCCAGCTAAGCAATCAGAGCGATGGAAAATGCACAATAAAAACCATAAACACACGGAGTCTTCAACGCAGCATAAATACTGAAGATCAACCTGGGTGTGTTGTCAAGGTAGATTTGAGAGCCAGCAGCAGAACTTTTTCCTTGCATACATCATAAATTTTGATAGCTTTTTGCTTGCCTGGGACCTAGTACACTCTGAGTGCATTACTTCTTTCTGCTTATTAGTTTTCTCATCTGTAAAATAATGTTTTGAGGGCTGGCATCTCCATAAATCATTTTGAAATCCAGCAGTGCTGAAAAGTGCTACATATTCAATTGATAAAGTCAGTGGAAAAACATCTGATTTTCAACATAATCTATAAAAAGAAGAGACCTTTAGGGGCTTAATTAGCTAAGAGTTACACACAGAGCTTTGCAAAATTTTCAGTTAGATGAAGAACGCTTCTTTGACCCAAAAAAAGATGTCTGGGTTTTTTTTTTTGGCAGTGCCTGCAAGGGTAGGGCCACATTCCCAGAGCTCCAAGTCGGTCAATACTGGCAGGAAGGTGAGGAAGAGGGCATAGTAAGAGTCACTTGCCAGAGCAAAATCTTAACTACAGGTCTCTGAAAATCAACAGATTTGTCAACAAAGCAATATGAACAGACATTTTCAAGTTAAATTGGAAGGGTTTGCAAAGGCTTTACAATGCTTGCTAAAAGGCATCTGTCAGCTCCCCAGGCTCAGCTAAGGTGGCAGAGATGTCTTCTGTAGGAAAAACAGGTTTATTAGTGTTTTTTGGTTTTTTTTTTCCACCAAATCAGAAGTATCTTCCATCCTTAGTTCCTCTGATCCTATGAAATGACCTATGTACATGGGCAGAAGTATATATGAATTCCTCTATGTGCAATCATTGAATTGAATGCAGTACCACCCTCCAAGTCATCCTTAGGCTAAAATACTTGCTTCTTGCTTACGTGGACTGGATGGGGTAACTGATTTCACATACCCTTTCTGGGGCTGCTCAAAGTCAAACCACAAAGCAGCTGCCAAAAATGTCTCTTCATGTAAAATTTACAACATGCATTTCTGAAGTGGTAGCTGATGTGCCTAGCCAATCTGCTGAAAATGTCTGTGTAGCTAAAATTTTTGAAAAGAGAAAATCACAGGATCTGCAAACACATCTGCAGAACATTCTTTAGCAACTACTGCTCATTCTGAGTGCAAACCTTGAGAATAAACACTAACTTCTATAAAAGGACAAACCTAAGTCATACCTTTAGACTACTCCTCATGACAAGGAACTTGATCTACACCTAAAAAATTTCCATTAGAGATACTGCTCAATTTTAAACAATTAGCATATCTTCTTCACATTAAAAAACAGAGGACTACAATCTTCACATTTTAGCAAATATATCTGCTGCAAATAAGTAATTTTCTAATTATAAAACTGACTACTTTATAGACCTTGTTCTCATATTCTGGAATGAGCTATTGCATCAATTAAAAAAAAAACAACCTTTTTTTTCCCATCACAGGAGAAGCCATGACAAATTGGTTCATAAATATTCACTGGTATTTTAGGCATGGCTGTAAAAAAGGAGAGATTTTACTGACTGTTCTGGAAACAGTGCATTTAATGTCAGAGCATCCCTGACAAAAAAGAGCTGAGGAGAGTCTCTTGTTGCAGTGAAGTCCTAAACCAGTCACAGGTCGCACTCATAAACAGATCCATGACTATGGCAGGAGAAGGAAAATATGATGGATGAGCTTGTGACTGTGCAGAGTTTTCAGTGATGTTACCAGGACCCTGCCTGGTGGGGAGGCTGAGCTGGCAGATGGGAACAGCCCCACTCCGCACGCCTGGGACAGGGACAGGGCGGGCTGGCAGTGTGGGCACAGCTGGTCCTTGCCCAGGTGAGTGGCTCTGGCTGCTGAGGCACAACTGTCCCACTCCCCAGCCCATGCCTGAGCCAGGGCACCGCAGCACAGCTCTGAGTACCCATGCTGTTTGTGTTCCCAGCTGCTTTCTATGGTTCAGGGGAAGCACTCCCAGATTAAGGCATTAATTATGCCTGAGGCACAAATAACTACTACTGACTTGCCTGCTACACTATCCTTGAGTTCTCAGGTAGGACGGCTCACCTGCAAGTGCCTTCTGGATTTCACAGGGCCTTTTATTTTCAATCCACACAATTGATTAATTTGGTGGATATTTCGCAAACATAGCAAAAAAAATCTATGAGGCAAGGAGGCTCCTCCTCTCCATCTCCATGGCCCACGATTGCCACGTAGCTTCTCTTCCTGCTACACAGCAGAGTAGGAGAGGAAATGAGCTACAAAAACAAAGCTGCCCCAGCTGCATTAACTTCTTAAAAGAATGAAAATTAACAAATAGAAAGCAAACTGCAAGTGTTCTTAGAGCCAATTACTAAAAAAAAAAAATAACCATTACAACTATAAAGCATATCCCATAAAAATGCTCTACTTTACAGAGCTAGGCAAAGTTTCCATGTAAAAAAAAAAATAAAAAAACCTGGGGCTGCTAAAATTTGTTTGATAAAGTAAGTTATGATGCATTACAATTTACACAAATAAAAGTTCAGAATAGTACCAAGACTATAAAGCATAACATATTGTTCTGGCAAGTGATAAAACTGCTCACAGTGACAGCTGTGATTTATGGAAGCAATTCAAATACACTTTGAAAGTATATTAGCTTCGCCTCTGCCCACAAAGGGCGCATATTAGCAGGGCAGGCCATGCTGGTGATAAATTACATACCAGCAAGAAGTGAAGGCAATTGGCAACATCAGATGCCCGAAGGCCCTGAGTTACTGTGATAATGTGGTTTTCATGATAATACCTCACATGAAATGGCATCTGAGCACCAAAAGAAACACATCAAAGCTATATTTCCGTTGGCTCTGGAAGATAATGTTACGATGGTGAGAGTGGTTGCGACTTCCCAGCTAAAGCTGACATACAAAGCATTTAAAGATTCGTTCTGGAACAAAGTTTGGCACAGAAGGTCACAGTTTAGATGCTGCCTCTTAGGTGGAAGCTGGAAAATAACTGCCTCCTGCTTCCAGGTTGTAGGCTTTGAAGCAAGCCACAGGCTGTGAACCTACAGCACACCTGCTGCACGGCTTCAGCACACCGGGCAAAGTGACCCAACGGCTGCTGCGGTTTAGCTCTGCCAGCACCCAGAACTGGACTGGATGGGGACTTGGCTACATTGCAGTCACCACCTGCAATACCCCTTTTGTGAGGGAATCAAGTTGTTGGGCACACTTATTCACTGATCACACGAGTTCAACCTCACAGAAGAAGCCACGCTCTTCCCGTGGCTCTGAGCAGCACTGGAAAAGGAGCACAGAAAAAGCATGACGACAAAGTCTTAACCCACAGCAGGGTTTTACTAATGTAAAGCATTGAAAAATTATTTTAAGACACTTTGGGCTAAATTCTACCCTCTGACATACTAGCACAGATGAAGACTGACTTCAGAGTCACCCTGTACTTCAGGGGGTGTCCTTCGAAGAGAACACATCCCTGGGCAGTGCTGTGGAGAGCCATGTGCCAGGCTTTTCTCACATTACTTGGCAAAGTTTAATAAATAGTATCTGCCTCCAATTATTACAGTCCTCACATTGTGACACGCTAGTAAGCACATCTTTGTGTCCTAAATTAATGACGAGGCCAAAGCAGTTACATCTTGCCGCGGATCAAAAGAGGTTTATCAGCAGTTATACTGTAATGAGCTCATCTGCAAAAAAATAAAGCACATTTAACGAAGACTTTCTGTCTGGTGGGAATTTTTAACTTATTTAATCCAAAACGCTCCCTTGGGAAGTGATAATGAACGTCTACTCTATTTCTATGATACCCATTACTGCATAACCTGAGGACCTCAGGCATATGGCGTACTCACAGAATGAGTCTGTGTAACTTTTTAGAAGAAGTTGGCCATTTCTGGAGTTTATGTCTGTAAATGCCTGAGAATTGTGTTTCTGTATTTACACGCTCTGGATGAAAAATGGCCCAGTGACACCAAAACTGAAATGGTATAAAACACCTATACACAGGTTGATAGTTTAAAAATAAGTGAGCTAAATGCTTTCTCTACAGATGGGGGCTTGGAGAAAATGCAAAACTGATAAAATTAGTTTTCCTAATTTCCCTAAAGCATATAGGAAAGAAGAGCTCAGTATCTGTTTGAACCTGCCCCTTTTGTAGTTCTAATCATACAGCTAGAAGAAAGAACATTATTTCTTCAACTGAAATTTTGCGTAGTACAGATACTACAGCACATTTCAGGCTATCACTTCCATTTATTTATAGCTCTGCAGCACCATGCTTCTGGAGAAACATTTGCAGGAATTGAACTGATTGTGTGTTAAGTCTTAGTCTTAATAGCTTTTTCATTGCTAGCTAATGGAAATATGGATTCAACATTATTTTAAACTTAATGCAGTGTAGAAGAATTAGTTTCATACACTGTAATTATGATTTTTTTTCTACAGCACTTAGAAATACAAGGCATAAAAAGATTACTTCAAGCAAGGGAGAAGATTGAGAGCATTTTTGTTTCTTCAAAAACAACAACTTGGGTATCAAAAATGTAACGAGGAATTCACTCCTCCCCTTTCTTTTTCTTGTCCATTCCTTTCAGATTAATGTTTTTCACTTTAAATAAAGGCATGTTCAGAGCATTCCTCAAATTCTACCTTATCAAAAGACCAGAAATATTCTGCTAAACTTTACCTCTGAGCAGGGGAGGGATTCTCCCCTTCTACTGCAAATTGGTTAGGAGGCAGCAGTCATTGCCATAGCCCCTTGTCTTTATCAAAGACAGAAGAAACAGGAATACCCTTCCCTGTTCCATCACCTGCTTGTGACTTGTTGTCCTGAAGTAATGAAATAACCCTCACAACATTCCAGTAGTCACAGTAGAAGTGCCCAGAAAATGTTTATTTATAATCCTCCCACATACTCTAACCCAGAAAACACTCACTTTATCCCTTGTTCCCTGGAAGATTTCACTCTTAAATAGGTTCCAAATCTACCTTCTTCCCAAAAACCCATTTCTATGTTGCAGTCTTTGAAATGTCTTTCAGGACAGTTCCCTGGAAGGATAACTTCTCTGTATGGGCACAGATGTTATTTTGTCTAAAGAGCCAAATTTACTGGAAAGCTATTGCTCCATCTCCAACTCCTCTTACAGCTTCCCAGCCTCTCTGGCCACAGCAGCCAGCCTAGCTGCTGCAGCTGCAGTTCATTTTTCTTCCAAAGGGAGAACAGGAATGGTGTGCTGGACCTTGCAAGGAAAGATTCCACAGAAAGCACCATCAAAAGGAAAGGAGAGAAGGTGGTCTCTGAAACTTGCTGAGGTCTGTTGTCCCCACTAGCCTCTTCTTTTTTACTAGGTATTCAATAATACCTAACCATGGCTTTACTCGTGGGCTTAGCAACACAAACTAGTTAACACAAAAACTAGAGATGCTCCGTACATATCAGGTTCCTGAGGTCTCCAAGGAATATAGTAGCAGGATTCTCAGGCCTAAGCCCGTGGTTCTGGAAAGCTGTCATAAAAGGTAAATACAGTATAAAAGCTGAGAGTATTTTGCCAAATGCTTTTACAGCTTAGCAACTGTAAAGCATCTCTTTGCAGTGCTGTCCTTCAAATGGAAAGAAAATTCCCCCCTCTATTAAATTCAATTTTTCAGTTTCTGTTATGTCAATATTACAATCTTTTGTAACAAGAAGAAAAAAGCTTCTTCATCTTCTTGGAATCAATATTACTTCTCAGACAAGGGCAACTGGTGTCTCTTTGCTAAGGCTCTATTTTAACATGCTGCCAAAATACAAATACAATTCTAACTCAATAGATAATAATCTGCTTTCCAAGACCAAAGGTTGAAGTAGCCAGGATGAAAAACCTACATATATTTTGGTATGCAGCACCATTCTTTTCCAAGCCCTGCAAGCAAATAATTCTGATTGTGCAGGATGGTCTTTGCAAATGCACCTGTCCAAATGTCAGTTCACACCAGCAGAAGGTTAAGGTCCAAAGTAAAGAGAAATCTCATACTCCCCAAGATTCTCTTCATGCCAGCCCTGCTCTTCTGCAGCGTGCTCACAGCAGTTTCACTACTGAAGGACACTTCAGCAGGGAACTGCACCATTCCTAAAGCCAGAGATGCATGAACTGTAAGAAAAAAGCTTGATAAATAAATCTGCAGCAAGCCACACACATTGACAACTGTACAGACACAAGCAGATCCCCGAAATGAAAATCAAGCACTGAAAACTGGGAGAAATTTGTCATTGCTTGGCTATAGCTGCATTCTTTTTAGGGGTCATATTTCCATCTTTCAAAAATGGGAATACAGGTCGATGCACTTTTGTCTGTACAGCCTCGGAGAGCACCAGGGAGCAAGGTTAGATATACAGAAAAAAGGCAATGCAAAACTAGCCCCTACAACCTTAATTCCAGTGACTTACACACATATGAATGAGATGCAGTATTTAATTACGTAATAATCATATATACTACAACAGAATTTGCCCTACAAATTGCTGAAGAATTGGAATGAATCTGAAAAATGCCTCAGCAGAATTTCTGATCTTTACATATCTTACATTGCAAACCACAGGAGGACTTCAAAGTGATTTTCAGCATGACAGCTTATAAAGACTTTACCTCAGCCTTTACACAGGTCTAGACATTCAAGAGCACAGATGGATTGGTAAACATTGCTTAGCAATTTTCTCCAGATGGATCCTTTGTGAGCTGTGGGGAAAATCCTGTGAGAAGAAGGCTGAGCAGGCAAAGTGAATTTCAAAAGACCAAGCGTCGATGAAATCTGCATCTGCTTTTGCTGGGACTCTTCGAAAGGGCAGTCATCTTGTCAAATGTTAACCTCCCACCCTGGGGAGAACTGCTGCTTGAAGCCACAAGTTTTCTTTCCTCCTTGTTTAATCACATGGGGGAGAACAGACGTACCTAAGCACGTTTTCCTCATACTCAGAAGGCACACATGTAGGGCTTTTGTGAATTATAAAAAGAGGTTCATCTTTGGAAAGAAACAGATGCACACAAAGTGTACTGAAAAAAAATCGGAAAAGAAAACTCCATGCAGACTTGTCTTGGGGTTATCCCAAAGCATTCATATTAAAGGTGTTAAACAATCAGCTGCTGGCCAGTTGGGATCCAAACAGAATTCACAGCTCCTAAGGAAGCAAATCACTCAGTTCTGCTTAGGAAGACCCCAACATTCACGCAACAAGGACAGCTCTTGAGCCCAACACAATTCTTCCCAAGGACATCAGCAGTCCACAGGTTGTGTTTCTAGTAGGACAGATAGAGTGAGTTGTAGAAATTACAGGGGTTTAGATAAACTAGGTTTTAAAAAGACAGATTCGGCATCTTAATTCTGTCCTTCTTTTGACACTAGAATACAATAGAAAATGTTTGGATAGCCAATTTTTGAGCAAAGGTAAAAATTCAGCTGATATACCGAATCCTGAAACAGTGCTTTTACTACCTTCATTGTGCATCAAGACTAAGGGAGTTTCTTAAGCAATTCATGGGCATATTTGGAAAATTAATCTTACCCAGTTTCAGAACCCCTGGAAAGATATGACATGTGACCTTTACCTAAGGAATTGAACAACAATTTTGAACATTACGGCTTTTCCTCATTTACAGCACAACTCAATTATGAAACTACATGCATGATCTCACCTAACTGCTGGACTTCTGGGATTCATTCCAGCAAGCTAGTTATTCAGATTTTTGAAAATAAGTCAACTCTTCCAGATTAAGCAGGTGGTTTTCTTAGGGCTGATTCCTGTCATGGGCACTCAAACTTTCCCCCCTTTTCCACATCCAGAAAGCCCCACCTTCCCTGCCGATATCTTCTTCTAATCACTAAGCTCTATGGACCTTGCCCTGAACAAAGGATAGCTGGAAATTCTTTGACTTTTAGGTATTAAAAAGTAAATCTAATTCCCAAATTGCTGAAAAAGAAGAGGAATGACATATTCTTGCAGCTACTAAAGCAAAATCAGAAATCAACCACCTGCATGGCAGATCCACCAATATCCACCCCTGCTCCACTGCCAGCACAGTGTGCATAGTAAAGTCCTACCTCTCAGCATCACAGATCTCTCACAACACAAAACAGACGTAAATCAAGTGAAATCACATTTCTAGTCAACAAAACTTAGTGAGGTTTTCAGATTACTACAGTATAGTATAAAAACTGGGCTACCACTTGTTTCATCTCCAGATCAAACACCTCCAGACCTAAAGCTTTTGAAGGCACTGTGACAAAGCTGCTCTAAACCAGATAATCAACACAAGTTTTTGACATTTACCTTTGTGCTTAGTGAGCTCAGATTGATTAGAGCTCACTAAGTAACTACTGATGTACTTGCACACCACAACATAATGAAAAGAAGATGAAAGAAAAGATGTGAGGCAACTTGAGCGGATATCAGAGAAAGACTTTGGTTTACCAGCCCATTTTTTGTGCCACTGGTCACCTTCTTGGCATGCAACAGCCACCAGAAGTATATTAAAAGTTTAATATATATATATATATTTCTATGAGAAATAAGAAATTCAGGATTTGTTTTCAAAGCCAATGTTGCAATCACCCAGCAAAGCACCCTGCTGGGATTGCTTCAAAGAAATACAACTGCTTTTCTAACTGGAGACTCAGGTTGCTCCCCCCTCATTCCCTCAGTTTCCATTTGATGGATGTCCTGAGTCTGTTTACCTACAGGAGGAAACTCAGGAAAAGAGTTCTTGATGATTAATTATGGCCTACTTGGAATCAACATTTTACTAGTCATCTAGAAACAATTCTCTAAGGCAAACTGTTTTTCCATGTGCCCACACCTGTTTCTCCAATAAATCATATCTTTCTAGATACACAATGGGCCACATTATAGCAAAAGTGGCAGTCTAATGCATTCCAATCACCACTGTAAACTTATGCAATGTAGTTATCAGGACCAAGTAGAATTGAGCAGACGGAAATCGAACTAACTGTGCCCTCCCCCAGGTTTCAAACTGATTTGTTTAAAAAGAACACATGTAGCCTGAGTAAAAATCTTAATAAAAAATTATTAGCTCTGCACTTCCACATTCTTCCTTATAATGGAACAAACAAATACATCAGAGGGGGGGAAGAAGAGGGGAAAAAAAGGTACAAACTTTAGTTCCATAACTTTTGACATACCACATCAGCCTTTGTAGCCATTTGGCTAGTCTCATAGCCTCAAATTTGCATAGAGGAAACAAAGAGTGTATGGCCAATTGCACGTTACATTTATTTACGCTTTATAAAAGGAATGTTCTTCAGTTTAGTTTGTGAACACCCCACAGCACACTATCAACACCTAGACAGGATGGATAGAAACAGATGAGTGTTTACCACTGTGAAGTTTCCACCTTGGAAGTATAAATACGGCTCACTGCAGCCGTATGTTGTCTCCTTGAAATCAGTGTGCAGGCTCAACAATGTCCTGCAAACCCACTGCCATTGCTGCTGTGTTTCCTAGGAACAAATTTCTTGTTCCTTATATTGCAAGGACAGAGTTCTGGGAAACAAGAGATGAAAAATTCAAAGAAAAGCAGAATAATATTTGCTTTATTATATTTAGGAATGTTTTCTTCCTGAACAGAAACTGACATAAACTCATGGCTTCCCACTTCAATGGAGTTAGCCTGGGGCTTGAACAACTCCTGCCTATTGCTCTAGTGGAGCAGTATGCTGAGAAATGGTTCTGCAGCAAAAAAAGCCCAGCTCTTTTCACTCCTGAATTTATTTATTTTTCCTCACATCCTTTACCTCTCCTTATCAGAGTATCCTGTGCACTGCTCCATGATATGAACTGATGACCCATATCATACATGCTTCATTGATCCTTTCACTGACCAGTTTCCAGTGAGTTGGCTGAAAAGTCCCAAGGTGAAGTGAGGTTAACACCACTGCTTTGGGATCTGCAAGGCATGCATGGGAGCTGCGAGGAATGGCAGTGTGGCACTGAGGGGAAAGGCTGAAGTCCTGTGAAGCTGTGTGGGGGAGAGAGAAGCTCAGGATGAAGCAGCTCTCAGTTGTATCCTTAGTCTCCTCAGCAGCACACCACAGTGGAACAGAAACTATATGATGGACACACTGAAAATTTTGTGGAAGGCAGTACTGATGACATGGTGCCCTTAGTGAAGAGCAGAAAATTATCTGCAACATTTTAATGCACCCATGCACCTTGGACATTACCTTCTCCCTGTATAAAACAAGTCGTCTCATCAGAGGCTCTGTGAGTTGTAGCTGAGAGAGCACAAGAGCATTTGCCTAAGTCAACATTGCAGCATAAATCATCTAGTGGTACTTTGGGTATAAAATCCACTTTGTAAAACCCAGCTCCATTCTTTTATGCACAAATCACAATCAAATTCGTACTTTTCTGGAACAAAGAACATCAGGAAACCTAAATCAAATTTCTAATTCCTGCATTAATGATAATTCCATTTCACCAAATTACTTTTGCCTTGCGATGTAGCTGCATTTATAATTATTTATTGCCCAGCTCAAGGTTAAGTGAAGGAACAGCTTCACTGAGATCTTGTGTAAGCCCTTATTTTTCACAATGTGCTACAGAAGATTAATTGCTTTCTATTTCTCCAATAGAGAGAGAATTAAAATTGCCATTTGATACAAACTATTAATCCAGCAATCATTTTGAAGTAGCGTACTGCTTCTTATAATTTAATACATTTCCCCTCTTTTTCTTATTCTATAAAGTAGTACTTGGGAACCTTAAAAATTCAGTATCTGGAGGTTCCTTTGTAGGACCTGGAAAAATCCAGTCTTTTGCACTCCTGCAGACTCAGTACCTGATGAAAGGTAGCTCTCAACAAAGAGCAAGCTGGAAATGCAGCACTGTTGAACAGATGCTATTGAAGATGTTCTGTTTTACCAGCATGCTACTTGGAAGCCCCGAGGACACTGCTGAAGCACATAACAAATTGTTTTGATAACACAGACTGACAATAAGAGCAAGGATACAAATATATATAGCCTGAATATTTGCTTGCTCAGAAATGTCTGGTTTTTGGTTGGTTTTTTTCCATTTTTTTTTCCTTAAGCAATGCTACAGGGATAAGGTCCTTCAGAAGGAGATTATTTGCTACAAGAAAAAGACTACTGTTATTTTCAAAGTCCACTACTCACTTCTCATGATGGCTGTGGGTTTTCATTCTATAAGCAAATCTAAGGAACACCGAGAATGAAGACAATGAGAAATTCAAACAGTTGCAAATCCACAAAAAATTCCAAACACTAATATTTAGGAAAACACACGTAGGGAATCCTACATGCACAATCTGAAAAAATGTGCTTCCTGTTTTCAGCACTGAGTGGGAACTTTGGGTGCCCAATTTTTTACAGGTGTGAATAAATAACCACTAGCACAATAAAAGCTTTTTCTTTCTTTTTCTGATTTACCTAAGGAACCTTTTTAGAGGTGGACAATAGCCCTGAACTGGATGGTCACAATGGTAGCTGCCTTAACATTCTTTTAGCCCTGGATGCAAGATCTCTCCTTGGTTCCAAGAGTGAAAAAGAAAATTTCTTCTATATACTATACACATAGTTCTTAGCAAAGAGGTGTCTTAAGATCAGCTGTGGCTCCTTCATGTGACTATGGTACAAAAATCATTATTGCACAGGTTGGCTTCTTTTCCTTTCCTTGTCCTTAAGCATTTACATGACAGCAGTGAAAAGACTATTTGTAATCAAAAGACCACATCTGTAACCAAGACACTAGGATCCTGGGAACTGCATTGAAAATAAAAGTTACATTAAATATGTAAAGATTCAGAATGAAAATCTGTGTAAAAGTACCTCTAACTTCAGCTCTTTCCAGACAAACCGGAGTAAAACCTTATCCAATTTCCCATTACTCGTTGCACGAGGGATTCACACTTCTAAAAAAGGCACTGTGTAACAAGGAACTGCAGTTCAGCATATTGAGTAGTGTTGCTTGTTTGTCTCTTGATCCTGAAAATAACATTCCTGATCGGACACAGTCGTGTCTTGCCACCAACACATAAACAGAAGCATCAACAGCAGTTCTATTTGTCAGTTCTGGAGTGAATTAACATAAAATGACTCGCACTTACAGCTAAGCTTTTAGATTGGCAACCAAGGCCAAGTAAAGAACACCTCTTCCCTTTCGCAATCTATATTCTATCAGTCTTGAAAGAACCCTCACCAGAGTCTGCAGCAAGAAAACCCATGTTTATCCTTATCATTCATAATGATAAATGCCAGAGATACCCACTGGAAGTGAAAACTCAGCAGGGACTATGTATCACTAGTAATAACAGAAATAATCAAGCTGTTGTTAGAACCAGACACTCAGCAAATACAATTTTTTTTTTATTTTCTGTTCAATACCAATAACAGCTACCAGCCATCATGCATTACAATTAGCTCATGCTGCAGGAATGCTTTCTGCTCTGGTGCATAAAGAGTGAGCTGCAACAGAGAGCAGGACCCGGGGAAGAGGTGAAAAACTATTTGGAGAGGTTATCACATATCCTTGCCCGTTGCTAAGGAAACCAGCTGCTTTCTTTGGGAAGACTCAAGGGCTGCCTACTTCACACACCCATACTATCAGCATTATTTCACTTGCAAACAAACAAAGGAGAACTTTAAACAATTGCTCACTTGCTATATAAATTCATACATTCTATGTAACTACCATTGGTGAGTCCAAATAAAAATATCCTTGCAATTGCAGAGGGTAGCAACTGCTCTTCTTGTGGGTAGTTTTGGCAAACAATAAGAGCCTGTGACAAAGGCTCAACGAAATTCAGGTAAAGACACTGTGACCTTTTAAGGTATCAGGACTGGTCAGCAGAACACTGCTTCAGTTACTGCGACATCGTTCTTGAGTTCCTCTGCCCTAACACTGAACACACTTCAGTGGGCCCTTCCTCCAGCATAATCACACACAATTCTTCTACTGCATCCCAATCCAAGTGAGTGTCCTGTTCTATTGAGTTTTACAATTGCAAAGTGTGGTTCGATTCTTAAATCCTCAATCAATAGCAACTGTGAGGCAAAAGCTCTCCCCGCTCCTCCTTCCCGCAGTGCAGATCTCTGGTGTACGTTCAGAACATTTTTTCCATTATTAGCTGAGACCCAAAAGCCCTCCACTTCTGCATCCTGTTGCATGCTTTCATCTGCAGAACAGCTACAGAGAACCGAGCCCCAAAGCCTACTGTGAGCAGCGTGCCTGAAGCAGAGCTGGAGATGGCCTCTGCCCCTCCAGAGGGGCCTTCTAGCATTTCTGTCAGTAGTGGGGCTCCAATATTTCTACCAATGGTAGGATGGTATCAGAAAAGAAAAAAGAAAAAAAAGATGAATCTGCCTTTGCTCTCAAGGACTACAATATCAACCTCTCAATTATTCAGTGCTGGAAAATTCCACCACAAGAAGTGGGAGCGCTGCACACTGATTCAATGCAGAATTAGCAATAGAGATGATGTATGGCTCTTTTTGGCAAAGAAAAGGCAGAAATACAAAGATTCTTTGTAGACATTGTTGAATACCTTAGAGTGTTACCTACATTTTTGTATGGCCTCTGCAATTTTTACAGAGGCTATTGTGAAATTCTGTCTGCTGTACAAGGCTGTTAGAAGTCTTTTCTCTCTCTGTTGTTCCTGTACATTAACTGACACAAAACTAACATATTTTCTAAAACAAAATTAGAATTCAAAAAATTGTATTTTACTGTTAAACACTAGAAATGCTGTCAGAAATGGCTTAAATTTTAATTAGTATTAGAGAAGTTGTGAGGCCTTGACAGAAAACCAGAAGTAAGCATCTGTCTTAAGACTATTCTAGCTGCTGAACCTACCAGTGTTCCCTTCCCTCAATATTTGCTCTCTCCTGGTGTGAATGCTGAATAATTAAATAAGTCATTTGAGGAAGAACAAAGCTTTTTGACAAAAGTGATTTCACCTTTTAATTTTCAGAATCAGGTATGCTGTAGGAAGTGTGATAGTATTAATTCTGGTATTAATTTAAATTACAGATATTCTTTAAAGCTGAATGCTGGTTCAGTACTGGTGCAGCACTATTGTAGAAAGTCAGAAAGAGAAAAGGATTTAGTGTTTTTAAGACTAGAAACGGAAAAAAATTTAAGCCCCGGTCCTGACTCTTTCAGGAAGCTTCTCAAAAAGTCTTGAATGAAACATTCAGTCGCAGAATCTTCCTCCAGCAGTAGGAAGAATGAAATGCAGAGCACAAAACTTCAGCTAGCATGGGCTGAGACATCCTGTCTAAATAGATGCGTGCTGGTAGGTAAAGCTCTAAGTTTCTGTTCAATTGAAACACAAAATACTTGAACAGAAACTAATAATATTGGTGTGGTTTACTTCAAGTTCACGATTTTGAACTTTGTCCAACTGAAACTGCTGCAAACTCCTTCTTGACCTGGTCCTAGTATTCCACAAAATTATTCTAAATTTCAAAGCCATGCATCAATATTAATGAGCATAGCACTACACTTGAGTATCTAGAACAGTAGGGCTCTGTTCTTGTCAAGCCTCTGTAAAAATGAGATGCACCCCCCTTGCAATGCTTTTCAGGAGCAGTAGTATCTGCTGAAAAAAATAGCATTGAACACAGATGGACACCTTCCATACAAATCTGTTTCAACAGCACAGCAAGCAATTACTGTTAAAGAAATAGTTTCTTCAGATAATTAGATACTTGAAAATTGAAGTTGTTTATGTTTATATAAGCAGAGAAATTATAGACAGAATTACACAAACAAATCCATCATGGACCATGAGCTCCTGTCACATTGCTAATGAAGGTAGAAAGCAGCAATCTTCCTTTATAAGATTCTCTAATGACCATGATAACAAACCATTTTTTTTAGTGCTGCACATTTCCCTTCCCCCATTTTTTCCCACTAAGTATCCTTTTATAGTGACAAATGCTTTCAGAAGACAAAGAGGATGAAAGACACTTGAAGTTAACACTTCATTTATGCTGACACTGAAATGATTAAATTAAGCAAAAATTCAGTATTTCATTGTCTATTTGTCTCTGATTCCTACAGAAACAAATTTATGGACTCTGTTAAAGTACATTTTTGTCTTCCCTTAAAAGTTGTTTCAGAGATGCATTAAAGAGGCAATTACCTCTTCTACCTTACTGGAAGCTGTAAAGGCTTATAATACTGTACTCCATCAGGAACCTTTCCTTCAAGACAACACTTGCTGTTTACAGAAGATCCATGAACACTGATTAAGAAAGGATTGTACATCCAGACAGTGGTCAGATAAACACTTCCCTCACATAAGGACTTTCTCTGCCTACCTGTACACAAACAAATATATTGCTTTTAGGAAAAAAATAGAGAGATTTCCTATGCTCTTTAAGTCTTCTCATGATATCTGGGCCCTGACACACGTTATAATGGCAATATTTGTTGATTCTTGAGTGTATGAGAAATCCTACAATGATTACATTAATTGCCAGAATTACAGACCAACAAATTATGTCAAATAGCATCTTATTTTGTCTGGAAGTATTATAGTGTAAACTTTTGGCAGGAAAACTTACTATCAAATATGATAGATCTTAGCTTTAATCTCCTCAAAAGATTATTTCATTGCTGAGGCAAAACACTTCACAGACTTTTACCTTACAACTGTGTGATAAATCAAGCTAACAGCCTCTTAGAACTAGGCCCAAGCAAGAAGATAAATATTATTTTATCCATAAAATTTCTGTTGCATGCTGAAATTATCTGGAACATGAGGCAAACATACAATGAACCAGAGAAGGAAAAAAATAATATAATTTGTTGCAGCTTGTTCATTTGTTAGCAGCAATAAGAACAGTTGCATATCTGAAAATAAAACTCCTGTATTTATCCAGCTCATATTTATGAAGCACTTCGGAGATGAAAAGTCCTCAAAGTGCTCAGCATTTGCTAAAATGGAAGAAAATAGAGACACAGATATAAAATAACATATTGCTGATTTCTTCTATCATTAGAAAATAGAAATAATTACTGATTTATCATTAATATGTCTCTATTTTTCTACTCAGACAGCAACTAGGATCAGTCTATCAAAATAGAGATAATTACTGAAGAATGAAATACTGATGATGCCAGACGTGCAATTTACAGAGTACTGCTAGATGTGAATACAGAAATAATATTTTCTTCCATGTGCTTACAAAACTGGGCACTTCACATTATCACCTGTTAGGGAGTGCAGGAATGACTAACAGCAACATACCCAAATGGTTTGAAAAGTGAGCATACTGTTTTTGAGAATACTTGCTGTACTGGTCTGGCGTGGCCCGATTTTGTGTAGCAGGGGGGATGCAAAGGTGGCTCCTGTGAGAAGCTGCTGGGAGCTTCCCACCATGTCCAGCAGAGCCAGTGGCTGATGGCTCTGAAGACGGACATGCTGCTGGCCAGAACTGGGCCAATGAGGGAAGCTGGTAACGCCTCCGTGATGACATATTTAAGAAGAAAATAAAAAAAAGTCACAGGGTTTTTGCTTCTAGTCAGAGAGGAGGAGGAGGTGAGAACATGTGAGGGAAAACAACAATGGCAACACCAAGGTCAGTGGAGAAGCAGGGGGAGGGGGAGGAGGTGCTCCAGGTGCGTGAGCCAAGATCCCTCTGCAGGCCTTGAAGACCATGGTGAAGCAGCTGTGCCCCTGCAGCCCATGGGGATCCACAGGGGATGCAGAGATCCACCTGCAGCCCGTGGGGGAGGTGCCCATGCTGGAGCAGGTGGATGCCTGGAGGAGGCCGTGACCCGGTGGAGAGAGAGGGCCCTTGCTTCCAGGCTGGAGCAGCNAGCGGAAGAAAAGCTCAGTGATGGACTGACCAAAACCTCTCTGCCCTGCCTCCCTTTGTTGTCAGTGGGAAGGGCTCGGGGGGGGGAAGAGGGGAGGAAGGTGTTTTAAGGGCTTATTTTACTTCTCATTGCCCTCCTCTGATTCTGTTAGCAATAAATTTTACTTAGCAACTGAGGTTGAGCCTGTTTTGCCCTTGAAATATTTCTCCCGCTCTCCTTATCTCACCCATGAAGCCTCCGTTAACCTTTTCCTCTTTTCCCTCCTTTTGCTCAGCTGTGGTACAGGAGGGTGAGCGAGCGACTCTCGTGGGTGCCTGGCGTTGGGCCAGTGTCAAACCACAACACCTGCCTGAACTCACCTTAAGAAGCCACCTGTGACATCCTATGTATGCCATGGTGTGACACACCAGCTCAACCCTGGCCCCACCCAATGGCAACACTTTGAAACATTGCACTGAGCAGTTCTGAACGTGGAAATGGTGCACAAGCATAATGAAGAAGAGCAACAATGGCATGAGTGAAACAAAAGTATTTCTGTTTACAGTGATACCACAGTTTGGCTTGAACAGAAATAAACATAATTGAAATGGCAGAGGTTTGTACAAAATCGTCATGGATGACACTGTTTGTACTAGGCTTCTGCCAGAAATGGGTCACTTAGGTTCTCACGTAAGCCAGCACTTAGGCAAATAAAAATAAAAAAGGTAAATAAACACACAAAATGTTTTCAGCCTTCCCTCCAAATGATTTATTGCTGCCAGAGCCCTAATCTAATTTTAGGTGAGCTCATCTTTTTTCCTGCCCTGGAGCCATTTTAACTCAATATTGCTCTCCTTCCAGAGCCACGGGAGAGTACAGGCTCCCTCAGCCACCACAGATGCTGTGCTGACATTTTACTTTAGCTGTTTGCTGTAAAAGTCATCAATATCACTTCACTCCTGAAGAGACCTTTTCTAACAAAAGTGAAAACAAATTGCTGGCATTAGATCAAACTTTGACCTCTACATCCCAAAGTGGGGAAAGTGAGATCTGAACTCCTAGTTGTTGCTTTTTTGAAAGCTTCCAAAAGCTCCTCCAAGCAGGCAAACTTTTTATTTTAATAAAATATTTCCTGAGCTGCCAGGCTGAGGCTGCCTCCTTGCTCATGCTGCTGTAGGAGCCAGCCGGCAGGTCCAGGCAGGCAGCTGGGCTCCCAAGGGCCTGGACCACAGCTGTCCTGTCTCTGAAGCAGCAGCAAGTGATGTGAGGTCTTTGGGGAAACCATTTCAGAAATCATCTTTTCATCTGCCTCCTTCCCATCTGTTCACCCTTCCCATCCTCACTATTCCTCTACTACACTCTATTCACCAACACTATTTTCCTTTATATCTTCTTTTTCTGGCCCCTTGTTATCCCTGGCTCCTCACATGCTGATCTGAAACTAAGTCTATTTGGGAAGGAAAACTGAAGTCTGAACCACTTTTTGGATTGCTATTTTCTGGTCATACACAGCTATTTGTTTCCCAAATACCAAGAGATGCAGTAAATCCGAACAATCCTTACACCACCTCCAAGAAAAGATCTGTAGGCAACTGCAAGCTGCTCCCTGTCACACTTATCAGATGCTGGGATTGTGACTAGGGGAAAGGATGTATCAGAGGCCAAAGTGATGAACCAGCTTGCAAAATTTTCTCAGCCATGTCTGAAGATCTGAGAATAGCTAAACACTTAAAATCATCGCCACAGCGGGAGCCTAAACTGTAGACACAATGTTTTCATTTTTAAACAAGAGATAAAAATAATGCTTCCAACTGAGCAGGCAGCTGAAAGAGCGAATTGCAGGAAAAGACTGATGCGCTAGAGATTTTACACAAACTCCTTGACTCATGTTTTCCAAACATGTAAGGAAAATGATGCAGTAAACACTGAAACAAAATTAGCATTTGCCTCTCTGCATTGTCTGTACTCACACGTAACAGCTCCTGTGCTACAATATATCTTTAAAACTAGGATTTTCTGATGATCACACAGCTGGATCTTCTCCAGAACATCACTCAGGTACTTCAGACCATCTCTTGTGCATATCACTTACCATAATCTCCACTAGGCTATGGATGTAGCATTAAACTGATAAATATAGTTTTATAACAACACAGTAGATCCAGATTATGTCATCTAAGTTGATTTGCACTTTGTTTCAAAGATCCACTATATAAAGATAATAAATATGGTACCAGACTGTCAGGTAGGAGAAGCTAGAAGAGACAGATGACCTTTGTGCAATACTTCATCCTCTTCCCTCTCAGGAATGTATAATATGAAGGTATGAAAGCAGACACAGTCAGTCAACCACTGACACCAACCAAAATGTCACCAATTTTATTAGAACACAGAACAGCATTTAAAAAAAAAAGATGTAATGAATTGCTTAGTTATAGCTGTGTTTGCTGTGTCTTCGTCTCCCTGAGCGCCTGAGAGAGTGGAACAAAATTGCCAGCAGTCACATTACGGAGATAGGTTGACAAGCTGGATGACCCCATAAGTCTTGTTCACATCTCATGTCTGGGCACTTGACTTGCATCTTAAATGACTTTCATATCAAGGCTTTTGGAGGGAATCTGCTTTGCCATTCTAAAGGGTTTCTGCCAAACTGAGATCGAACGATGAATACTTTGTCCAACCTGGCACGTCTTGAGAAACAAAATCCTCCCCTCCACCTTGTCCCCCTACACCTGGAGTTACTGTTGAGACACCCTATGAGGGAAGGTATGCACTAAAGAAACAGATGGCAACTTAAATAAACAAACACCAGAATTGTTTATTCCCTTGAAATGTGACGACTCCTTCACAACCACAATTCCTGCTCTCCCCCAACACTCACCAGCCCAGCTCTCCCTCTGTCCCTCTTACCCTGGAGTCATCTGGAGTGGCATGACACAGCAGGAAAAGAGACCGGTTCACTGTGAGACCTGCTACTCACTCTCTTACAGTGTAACGGCCCCCCTTCCAGCCGCACGGCGCTGCGGGGAGCTGTCCCGACGGCCACCAGCCACACACGGCCTCGCTGCTCCTCGGGCCCAGGGACAGCACAAGGTGGTGGAGCACAACTGGCCCCTTCTGCATCATCGCAGACCTGTCCACTATGTAGGGTGATACAAACACCTGAGGAGCTTCCATGTTGAAGGGCAACCACAATGGTCGGCTTGAACGTGCATTGTGACTGCTCACACCAGCTCCCTCTGAGCTCTCTCTGTGCCTAGCCACATGCAGCATGGACACTGAGGACACAGCATGCAGGACAGCATGGATGGAGGATGCAACCTCTGCTCTTCCATTGCTTGGGATGTCCAAGCAAAAGGTTTCTCAACTTGTAATTTTCGCTGTATTTTCAAACAGAACAGCAACCAGCTTTCCCCTCTGCTGTTCAATTAAAGCACAACCAACAGGTTTCACCTGCAAAGGCACTCATGGAAGTGCAGCTGAGGAAATGAGTACCAGATGTACATACCTGCTTGCTGGGCAGTCTGGGGGATCTGTTGACTCCGCTGTGCGTTGTACTGAACTGAGGCAATGGGTCTGTACTGCTGAGTTGTTGAGGTAGGGTACTGACCAGATGGGTAATAATACACAGGCATCTGCAAAGAAAGAGAACAGTAAACTCTAGAGATCAAAGATCCATAAAATAGAACAAAACAGGGAGGGGGAGCAAGAGTTCAAGTCAAGCATATTAGTGGTAATGGTAATCAAGAGAAGAGGTGTGCCTCCTGTCTCTTCTAGAATTGCTGCTTGCTTTCGCCTGTGCTAAGAAAAGGCTATCAGTGCCCACATTTCTTTTCAGATGCTTTAGCAAAGAGGAAGAAAAAAAGAATTTTAATCGAAAGAGAAAAAAACAAGACAGGATTCATAAAAAGCTGTGTGTGTATACCAAAGAAAAAATATCACTGTAATATTTTATCACAGTAAAATGTCACAAGCCGCAGAAAAATGGATGCAAACAACACCTTTCATACCAACATAACACATACAGACAGCATGCTGAACCATTAAATGAACTCTGGAGGAAATGGTCCAGTCAAAGCAAGGAATGGCCTGGAGTACAAATATGTAGAAACAAGATGGAGAGCAAGATGGAGTGTGTGCACCCTTACCACTTGTAAGAAACAATTATCAAATTGATGCGACTGTTTAACAGCTACATCCCTCCTTACACAAACATTTCCCTCTAAAGCCTTTCTCGCACTTGGTGTGAAAACAATTACGGCTCAAAAAACAATCATAGCTGTTTTCTTGCAGGAGCTGAGGGTAGGCGTTAAGTCAGCAAGTTCTGCTAGATAGGCTTATTTTTTTCTATTATTATTGCCATTACAGAGCAACGTGTACTACATCTCCTTACCACACAGGTGAACATGAAAGTTTGAGGGTGACTGGAGCCAAAGATTTTTCCTATACATGCCACACCACTGCTGACCCTTCGCAAGTTCAAAGCACTCAAATTTTTTCATTTTCAGCTGTCAGGGATGCTGTAGGCATCTGACAGAGTTTGGCAGTGTATGGTATGAACAGACTGCAGAGGGACAAAGGCTCGGGAGAACACTGCTTCTCGCACAATTTCTGCCACAGCTGTCAGCATTTCTTAATAAATCATACAATTTTTCTCACTTTGTGTGTAGCATTTATCCTGCGTAGACATATGCACAGAGTCAGACCAAATGCTTTTATTTTTTTCATTAAAAAAAAAAAAACAACAATTTTTGCAGCTGCCATTTGCATGGAAGAAATATTCCTGATACAGATCACTCAACCTGATCACCCATACAGTTGGCAGAGTAAAGGTAACTACATCCTAAAGGTAACTGCTGCTAGGACATTGTAAGAGAGATCAGGAATTTTCCTCAGAAATTTTCCAATGTTAGATGAGGAAAAAATGGCAGACACAAAAGACTAGGCAAGAAAAGGCTATGGATGGCTACTCAGGCAAGTAGCAGCCTACTGAGTAAGTAACTGTGGTGGGAGAAGGATTAGGATTAACAAAGCTGGACTGGGTGGCATTGCTGAAATTAACCCTGCAGACCAACTGACAGTCAATAGCATCTGTCAGTCAAGAGGCTGAATACCCATTCATTCTTCAAGGTCTAATAATTTCCTTTTCAATTGAATTTTTTCCCTCCCTCTGCTAATATCAGCCTGATTCAAACAAGTATGAGAAAAACAAGGTTTAGACTGGAAAATATTGTAAGGTATCGTCCCTCCAGACAATACCAAGTGACACCTAATGGCTGCTGCCTGCCCTCAAGCCATTTGTTTTGCTAGTGACAAAACAACAAAAACAAAACGCCTTTGTAGAATGGAACACCACCATCAAGAATTTGTTTCGCTGCAAAGAAAAGCCTCAAGGAATGGGAATGTGGACCCAAACATTTAAGGTGCAAAATCATTCTTTAAGCATCAAGGCAGTGTAAATTGTGGATCAGGAATGTTTCGTGTGATAAACTCATCTCGTGGACAGCTGATTGTTCTCAGCAACACTCTACTACAGGAGGCTTGAAAGAAATGAGGAGAATCCCTCTAAGTCAAGTCAATGCAAATAGTTGATCCAGCCTTGGAGCAGGGGAACAGAATAGACATCCTTTCAAATATTCTTTATTTTCTATTACCATATTCTACAAACTAAAGAATATTAAACCCCTGTGGAAATACTCGCACTTCTCCTCCCAGCAGCTTTATCTTACTTAAAGGATTTATTTGATTTACCCCCAACTTCCTCCTTTTCCTGGTGCAGACAAGCCCCTAGATATTTAAAAATACATAAGCATTCGACAACAATGAGAATTATCTCTTGGGGAATGATTCTGTAGGTATTAACCTTAAAACATAACCTGAAGAATCTAGGTTTTGAAGTCAGGTTTACAGTTGAACATGCTGAGCACAAAAGCAAATACATACACTGAAGCATACACTTATTTATTTTTACCACACACATAAAACCTCAGCATTAGTCAAAGGTTTGTCTCCCTTTCTCTAATTTTCTCAATTCATTGGAGTGCATTTGTTATGCAACCCACTTAAAAGTTTATGTGAGTGCAATCTATCAGCATGAAAAAAATGTTAGTAGTATAAGGGTAAAAAAAATTATTTAACTTATAAAGATTAATGAATGAATTAGCCAGTAGTCACGCACACATGACATGAAAAGAAGAGGTTTGGGTTTTGAAGAGGTTTTGTTGGTTTGGTTTTTTGTGTGGGTGTTTTGTTATTGCTGGTTTTGGTTTTTGGTTTTGTTTGTTCATTTCTGGTTTGGTGGGGGGGTTCTGTTTTGTTTTTTTTTAAGCTCAGACATTAAAAGAAGGACTTGGTTTAAAATATAGACATGGTCTAAAATAGGTCTTTTATGCTTGAGGGGCTTGGAAGGATCCGATCTCATTTATCTTGAGTACATCTCTGTGTCAGTAGTTGGAACACGTTATTTTTCCTTTCTGATTCTGCTTTGGTGAACAGTGGAATTAGAGGGATCAGAGATAACAAGTATTACTTACATCATCTACTCTGATCCTCTTGAATTTTTTAGTTTCTCATCACATCAGTGTTACTAACACCTTTACTTATGTGCTCTTCAACAAAAAACATTACATTTCTGCAGCAGCCTACCAACATGCCAAATTATACTTGAATTGCATTCCCATGTGAAATGCACAATCTAACCTTCGACCCTTTGCTTGTAAAACATTTTATTTACAGAACCAGACAGTTTCCACAGCACTAACAAGCATGCCAGTGCAGCTATATGGCTACCCTAAAAATAAAATAAATTTACCAAAAAAACGCGCTTCTAAGAGCATAACCTAAATAAATGCCACCTTCTTTAGTCTAAAAGCATAGTTTTTTGATCTTAATCCTTGACACTGTGAAAAATAATTTTTTAGTATGATTTTTAATAATTCCCTCGTTTGTAGGCTGACCATGCCACTGCATTCTACTTTTTCTCTCATATACAACACTTTAACTTAAATTGTAACAGGACTGGGCAGATCACTTTAGAGACACTCATGAAATGGCACAGACAGACATCACTTTTTTCTCTTCCTAATGTGCTTTGTCCCTAGATGATATGCAGATACTCAGTGCAGCACTGGCTTTCTGCTTTGTTCTGTCCACGTACAGTCTGGAAGCCATTATGAGGCTGGGTGTCTCTCTGGCTGCTCTCTAGCAGCACCCATGAAATTCACTGGTACATTGTTTATTTCACATATTTCAGGATGAGTTTACTTTCATAAACTGCCTTCCTACTGGCTTACATCTTGATTCAGCCATTTGACGGGTATTCTACCTTCTCTTAACACTGCTGATGCCATGATGATTTTTGTCTTTTCTTTTATACCCCTGTTATACCTTTTTGCAACTTCTGTATTCTTGGTGCTTTTTGCCTACATTCTTGGACTTGTTTGTTAAGCTAAGAGACTAAACATTTTAGAGGCTTTGTAGTTAGGGTGCCAGTGTGCCCAGGCCCCAAGGTCCTCTCCAGAACACATTTTGTAAACTAAGATAGAACCATCCAGGGGAGGGTTCCTTGGAGAGGGGGGCTCATTCGAGCCTCTCATTGGGGAATTTTTGATAGATATGCTAATTAGTAAGACCTAGAATGTAAGACCAGATATAGAGGAGGGGATTGCGGTGGCCATTGCGGGGGTGCATGGAGGTGTATTCGACCTGGTCGTGGTGCACCTAAGGATCCTTACAATAAATACCAAGGTAATACCCTTTTCCCCTTCTAACCGTGTTCGCCTCTTGATTTAAGACCAGGAAAAGGCATCACTGCTGGTATCCAGTAAGGTTTGGACTGGCACCTTGATCCAGATGCTGACACCACTGCTAATGCAACTGCTACAGTCACAAAAATGGGAGTGAAGAAGACAAGAGAAACCCCAGTGATGCATGGACACAGGAAGGTACCATTTCTTCCCAATATCTAACTGGCAGGGATCAGTCATTCTTCAAGGCTTTTTTCCTCCCTGCCCCCTCCGTAATAATTACAGTAACAGGCAACAAAAAATAATGGCTTGTAAGATGTCCTCCAATATAATTTTCAAAGATCATCAAGGAAAGCCCTGCTCATTTGCAGTGATTCCCCAGCCTCCCTCATAACAAGTTTCCTAGAGGAGACATGCTGTGAATAAAGATTTTGTCTTTGCGTCGCTACAGACTCTCAAGGAATGGGCTTCTGCAAAGAGACAGCGAAAATTAATAATGACACAAAATTAATTCAGGTGAAAAATCCCTCAACATGTTAATTACATCTCCAGGCCTCTCCAAGAATACAGGCCATCTCACTTTTGGACATCACTTTTCCAGAAAGAACGAGTTAGAGGTGAAAATAACTTTTAAGGGAGGATATCCTTTCTCACTGACATAATATTTTCTTTTTTTCCACTTCTTCATTTGCAGCAGCAAAGACAGGCACTGTTGATAAAGTACTACAAAGCAGAATGTGGACCCTTGTTAAAGTATTGGGCCCATAAGCGCTACAGAAAAACTATCTACAGAAAGAGAAGAAACTTGAAAATAAAGAAAGCAAAGATATATATGTATTTGATATTCATGATAGAAAGCAAACAAGCATTTGCTGCTAAAAGTCCCTTTCAGCAAACCAAGACTTATGGTTGGGTTTTGGGTTGTTTTTTTTTTTTTTCCCCAATTGGCTGAACAAAGAGAAATCCTTTTTTTTTGATTTATTGATTTTTTGAATTGTGACTCTGTTTTTAAGCTGCGGAATACCTGTGATGAAAGAAGACACAAAAAGAAATGTAAAGGGTTCTCTCACCACTTAGGCGTGTCATTTCAAACTCAGTCTGCTTCTGCTTTAACACAGACTGGGAGAAAGAATCTTGGAGAGCAGCTGTAGAGCCACGTTTAACTGAAGTTTAATAGAAAAGCTAGTAATTTAAATGCAGTACCATTGGGTGTGTAGGCTTGGAGCGTTTCTTTCTCCCCCTTTCAGCTCCCAAAGGAAATGATCATGCCCACAAGATCTCCACCCAAGTTTTCACTGCTATTTTCCAACAGCATACAGGGTATCACAGCCAACCTTATCAGCAATGCATTTACAGGAACTAATTAGCCATTAAAGTCATGCCTCTTATATACTGGTATAAATTCAATAGCAACATTTAAGATATAAAAGTGTTTTTACATTGATTGCATTGCATTGATTAATGCATCACATAATGTTTTCCTTCCATTAGCATCTTTATTGCTTTCTTTTTTTCCCAGAGCCTGCCTCAGACCACCTGCTTTGGTGTCTGAGAGCAGCCTCACTATTGCATCTAAGCCCCAAAGAGCAACAACAGCTGACTCAGACTGACAATAGCCACCGCCACAGTGAACCTGCATCATGGGCAGGACAAGGATTTGGGATCTACCTGCCATGTACAGAAAGCTGAGCTCTCAGGGTAGAAGAACTACTATTTCCCAAGGATTCAGTCTTATCTTTTTATAGGTGGGATCCCCTATTTGCCATACATGTGCTCTATGTAGTATACAAAACACCGTGCCATATTCTAGGACCGAAGTGAAAGAATTAAAACTTGAAATGTCAATCAGAAGCTCCTGTCTGTGCATGCAGATGCAGAGAGTGGCTGCCCTCTCTCCCATCTGGCAGACCAAGGCGACTGGGCTTTAAAGGGATAGGGGCATGGGCAGCAGACACTAAACCCTGCCAGGCCCTCTTCCACAGGTATCTGACAAGGCTTTTTTGGAACAGCAAGAAGCTGGAGATGGATGATGTCTGCAGAAGCAGAGGAAACTGACAGCACTGAATTTCTCACCTTTCTACACCCCCCTGAGGACAAACCATTCCCCAGCGAAACAACCGAAGTTGTTGCAAAGCCAAAAGATATTTTTCTGCTGTCAGTAATTTTCCACCTTGTTAAAACGTAGGAGGAAAGCAGCTGGGGTATGGACAGAGACACGGTGACCATTAGATGCACCAATACTGTTCTGGTCCTACAGCAGCCTGCACATGAAAAGGCACCTCCTCATCACTTGTCCTCTGAAGGAGTTAATCTGCCTCTCAGCAGCATCAGAGCAAGGATTAACTTGGAAAACACCTCCACCAAGTAACACTACACAGTGCTGAGTGAAAACCCTGCACCCTGCTGCGCATGCAAGGGTGAAATCCAATGCTCCCACAGCAAGGCTCAGCCAGGGGCAGGAGCTGTGAGCAAACCCACCCAAAGCAGCCTATGCCACGTCAACCAAGGTGGGTCTAGCACAGATACCAGGGCGAGCTGCACATCTGGTCTCAGTCCAGGGGGTCAGGAGGTGGCGTGGGGTCCCTGTCAGGACAGGCAGCACCATCCTGCAGCCCCCTCAACTCCCACAGCACACCCTGGCCAGCAGAGCTGGGAAACACATCAGTGCCTGCTGAGGTGGCAGCCTGTAAAATGGAGATGCTCACATTTACGTGGTTCACTAGAAGTGTCGTGAGGTTTGACTAAACGATGCTGGAACACACTGAGGGCACCTGCGGGTTGTACAGGAGGACTGAAGCCTGGACAGCATCTACTTAGGGGACACAATCTAGATGGGAAGATGGATTCATCAGGGAATTTTGCTCTTTAGCTAATTTTTTTCTCCCAAATTTTAAAAAACAACAAACCTGCTACATTTGGCAAACTGTGAAATATTTTTCTAGTAATATTTTTCTAGCAATATTTTCAATTTTTTGTTAAAGAAATCACATTATATTTAACTTCAGCTCCTTCAAACTTGTTTTTGGCAAGCCCTCTCTTGGAAACAATAGCTGCACATTATTTAACAGAAGTTATGGATTGCACAGTCCTCTATGTGATGTCAGCATCCAGGAGTCCTCAGATTTCTTTTATTGTTAATTAGTGATCTCATTAACTAGGTCCTTGGCCCACATAAAACACTGAAACAGTAAAAATTTTTCATTTCTATGGCGATGCAGAATTCCATTAATAAGCACAACTGGAGATTTTAAGTAAGAAGCAATAAACAAAAAAAACCCCCTAACAACCATCTCCCAACCAGTAGGGTTTACAATACATTTACATTTACATTAAAAGAAATGGTGAAGTTTTTTACTTTATTCTTGTATTTTTAATTCCAAAGGAAAAAATGAAAACAAGAAAATGCTATTAATACCATTTAAAGTAGAATTTAAATGAAGTTGTTTCTAATTGGATAAAGAAATTTGTCTTTTTAATGTGCACGCCTTGAAAATTGGCCAGAAAGTCATCTGTGCATTTTACTTCTTGACAGTAATCACTTTCAATATTCTGTAAAGGTACCCAGGAGACAAGCAGAGATGTTTGGTAGTGAACAGTAAAACATAATCAGTCTTCACGAAGACAGTTAAAATTACTGATCTGTGACACCTCACATGTTCAAGTCAATTAAATATGATTAACGACTACCTGGGCTGATGGCACATTGCTCTTTTAGTATATGTACTGGGAAAAAGGAGTATGGGCATTTACTCACCCTCCTCCTTCATATTTATGTGCAGATGTGTCATGGAGTATGAACATATGTTCAGAAAATGTTTTGAGGAGAGGCAAGGAATTGATGAAACCCAGGAAATGATAGAGGCTTTGCAAGTTTCCTGCTGCCTAAAGGTCTGCTGAACTTTTACCAGGGGAAAAAGAGTAAGTATCTAGAATGTTTATATTCCCTTCCTGATGTTACAAAGAGCACCGTGCCAAAGTGGCAGCAGAGGTTTTGCCTACCTGAGCAGGTGGCGGTGGCTGTTGCACAAAGCCCTGGGGCGGCGGCGGTGGCTGCAGCACTTGCTGGGACACCGGTGGTCCTGAACCCGTGAAGCCTCCTGGGGGAAGCTGCTGGCTCGGGGAGGCCATGATGTAACCTGTCTGCTGGGCAGGCTGCTGCAGGATCGGCGAGGGGTACACGGGGCCAGAAGGCGACTCGGGGTTGTCTCCTGATGATTGACGGCTTAAGCTCATCTGGTTAAACTGCGCTGTCATGTCATCTCGCTGCGGGGCAGAAGGCAGGAGAAAAGGATGGAGACATGATGGCTGCAGCAGGCACAGGAATTAGCAAAGCAAAATAGGTTCAGGGCATGAGGGAGGAAAGGAATCACTCAGCTCCGATCCATGCCAAACTTTGCATGGGTATCTACAAAATGGAGGCAATTAAAATGAAAATCACTATAAATGCTTTGACAAAGGCTTCCAGACCACAAGATGAATGGCACCATTTGGCAAAAAAGCCAATTATTTTGGTTCTTACCCTGCCACACTCACCTTTAATTCCAAAATGACAAGTGAACTTTACAGTGTTCAAACGAAGACATTTTAAATGTAAAGGGCATGAAAATAACATTATGAATACCTCTATCCCCAAACACAGAATTTGTCAGCCAAACGTATGCTGGTAATTTCACCTGTGTTTCAAAAGAGATCCCAAGAGGAATTCACTAGGATTCAGGTGTAGATCTTTCCCTTTTTGGACTGTTTTGAAAATCCAAGGTTGTAAACACAGAGAAAATAAAAAAACAGCTAAGCCTATTGTTGCTATTTCAAGGCTTTTTATTCTGTGTTGGAAAGAAACAAATTCTGTATTTGACTGAAGGGGGAAAGAAAAAAAATAAATCTGTGGTAGGATAAATGTACCATATAAAGTCAACGGACCTCATTACATGCTAGTAATAATACAGGCATTCTGAGCTCTAGCTGTTCATTCTTGCAAAAAGATTCATATTGTTCAGTGCTGTCAAGTTTATTCTGTGAAGGTCAAAGATTTACAAATGTGGTTCTAGGCATCTTCATTTGTGCCCATATCATAAGACTTTTAAGTACTCAAAACTCCATCGTGTGCTAATATGCCAATTACAGATAGAAAAGAAGCACTATAAAAGCTTTTTGCTCAGAACATCCATACTACTTTATAAAAGAAGCCTCCTAATATTGTTAGCAGCCCTGTGGTATTCATTCTCCAAAACCATCCTGCACAATGTATTTAATAGCAGGAAGCTTCAAAATGTGTTAAAAATGAAACGAAACAAAACAAAACAAAACGTTTGCTTGTAGAAAGCACTTCTGGGGACTCTGAAGAGACTCACCCTCACAAGTGAGAGCAGATGTCATGGATTAATGTTTTAAACACTACTGACAGATGATCAAGTGGTATATGGAAGTAATGCTATTAACTTGACCATCATCCTGCATTCATATTCAGACGTATGAGTTGTCTCTGTGAAGTTGTTCCTTTAAAAAGCTAGGATATTCATTATCAGAATGGCAAATGACTGCAAACAGATTCTACAAGAAGCTTCACTGAGCCAGGAGTGTCTCTAGATTTTCACAAAAGAGAAAAAAGTCTCGAAACACCTATAATCTATTATGTTTGTATACTGTAATGTATATTGAATTGTATAATTGAAGATACTAATTCAGATGAAGTTTCACTATTGAATTAACCAATAAAAATACTAGCCTTCTTTTTACTGTCACTAGGGCAGCCTGATATTCATGCAACAGACTTTTCAAGAGAATTAGCATTGAGATATGCAAGTTTTGTTCAGCATGGAATATTTATTTTCCTTTAAATGGTATCATTCATCTACTAGTCATTAATAACATTATTTTATCTGCAAGGATCCATTCAGCTTTGTTTCCATATCTTACTATAACTATGTGACATTGGGGGGAAGAAAAAAAAAATCAGTCATAAACAAGATTACTAGAGCAAGAGAGAAAAACAACAGAAAAAAAATCTCATAGTGCCTCTTTAAAATTTCAGCTTCATTTTAGAACAATATAATCTTAGTGCTGTAAGCACCAAGCCAGAATCAGACTCCAGAAGAACACTCCATTTATTTTCATTACACATGTTCCATTGGTGCATTGTCATGACGTACAGCACACCACACCTTCTGCAGCTGGTTCACTGCTACTCTCCTTCCCAAGTGCTCTGATATCACCAAGGAATAAATCCAGGCAGTGGATTTAGTATATGGATAAAAGAACATAAAATGGAAAATATTGAATTCTGGAGGTCTCTTCTCCTGTCTTTGCAGACATGAAAGAGGGATAACCCAAATCTCAACTATTCAAGTTAGCAATTTAAGGTCCCTTGGCATTAAGTGAGGAGACATAAGCTCTTACCAGCAAGCACAACAAAACATTTTTCTGAGGGCTCTGCTAAGCAGGTAGAGAGCCCTGCTCTAACATCACCCTTCAGGTTATGTAACCAGAATCAGTGGGAATGCTCTTACAAAATGCCTGTCAGTACCAAAAGCATAGAGGAAAACAAGTACTTAAACAGGGGTCTCATGTGGGACACCTGTTGCAGAGGCTCTTGGACACACATACTCACACCTCCAACTTCAAGGAAAGAAAATGAAATAAAAAATCTTTAGTACCACAGAAAACTGCTGTGTTGGAGAGACTGGCAGGAGATGCTGGGGAGGATAAGAAACTGCTGGATATTGGACTGACTGAGAAGATGGCTGCATTGTCTGAACAGGCTGCAAAACAAGCACAGGGAAAGACAATAAATTCCACCATTTAGAGAAAGGTAACAACCACCACCACCACCTTTGTTATTGAGAACAAAGATCTCAAACACAGCTCTGAAAATACAGGTGACTCATCACCAGCCTGAGTACAAGAGGTCAAGTATTGTGATTTTATTCTTCATTTTAGCCTTATACCAAACAATTATTTATTACTGATATTTCTGACTCTTTTCATGGATTTGATGGCTGTTAGATTAAATATAGCCCCAGCTATACCTTCTTACTCATAATGTGAGGCAAAGCCAAATTATGATTTTACATTTAATTTACCGAGATAAAAATGGGAAGCAGCACAACATTAAGTGTATATTTGAATTTTGCTGTTAGTGACTGATTTAACTCTGAGTGTGTCATAGGCAAAGGAATAATGATTGTAAAGCTGCTTTGGGAGAACACAAGAGTTTAAAAAAAATGACGAAGAACAGGCTGTGAATTACCAACAGACAGGCCATCAGCTTAGAGCAGATGTTTATCTAAGTGAAAAAAACAATTTTCTACAGCACTATTACCTTGGAATAGCTTTAGTATTTCTTTCATTTTAATGTCTCATATAACTTCTTGTATAGTTTTGGTACTATCTTCAAAAACTGTGAAGACTTGATCAAGAAATAAGAGTCATAATCATGTAAGTCCAGACACAGTAAAATCAAAGCTAATTTACTGAATTTAAATGCTGTGTTTCTGTATAACCTGGGATGAAACTGTGCCAAATTATAACGCTGCACAAGAACCACAGTAGATCTTGCCTGCTCTGTGACTAAGCAGGATATAGGATTCTTGCTTGAGTAGTTCCCTCTGCCTGCTGTGCTCTGGGAGAATAGGCACGCAATCCACAAAATTAAGTTTGAACCAGACCCAAAGCCTGCTGCCCGTGCTCAGCCACGCCTGGCCATATGCCACAGCCAGCGCAGGGACCGCAGAGCCGACATACCACGGCACTGCGCTCAAACAACGTTGCTCTTCCTGCTGTAGCTCCAGAATTTCCAGTTCAGAGCAGGGTCATGGCCAGAACATGGGTGCAGGCAGAAAAGCACCAATCTGCTGCAGAGGTGCTTGGAAAGCACCCATAGACTGGGCCCAATACAACTGGGCACGAAAGGGTTTGTAGAGCTCTTGTTGTACTTTATTCTTCGACTCAAACCCACTGTTGTCAAAAGAGAAACGTCCCTGGCTCTTTGGAGAGAATTACAGACTGAACTGGTTTGAGAACGAATGCTTCAGCTTCCACTAATGGGTGAATTTTGCAAACTGATTTTATGTAGACATACACCAACTCACTTAATAGTACTTTTGAAAATGAAATCGTCCTTGAGATAAAACTGAAGATGTAATCTTCCCTCTCTGCCTTATCCATGTTGATAGAACATCCTGATATTTGGTCTAGCTGCATTCCTCCCTTCTACCCTCTAGGTCATTCTTCATACTGCCAAGAGCTCCTTCTTTTTCCCAATGACACCACACCTACCTGTGTGACAAGGTGACTGGCCATTTGCTGCTGTGGCTGTTGAACCTGCTGAGGCTGCTGGGGTGAAGGCTGCTGCTGAGACTGTCCCACCATCTGGCTCCTCATTGTCTGCTGGCCACTGGGAGGATTGTATATTGCCGGCGTCCCATCAGGATTTACAAATGGTTGACCTGAAAAAAAGCAACCGGCCCTTGCTGAACACTTTTAAGAACATACTGTTTCCTGTGTGAAAGCAAACAATTTTGTTTTAACTGATCACTCTTTAGCTGACCTGCTACAAGAGTAACGTGTTCATCACTCTCTATCTCATTACAGTAATTACAGTATCAGACATCTCTTTTTTTTCAGGGAAGACAGCAGATATTTGTTTCGGCAGTATGATTTTCCAAGGAATGGGTGGAAAGTTACCATGGCTATAAGATGATTCAGAAGCTATGGTTACTTGAAATCATTCAATGATGAATCAATTAACATTAAAATTGAACTTTGAAGGAAACGCTGAAGGTAGAGAATGTTCCCTTACATTTTCCTCTCACACAACAGCAATCAAATGTACACAGCTACTTCTGAAACAATACAGTTTGCAGGAAAGGGGAAAAAAAACAAACCCACACTTGTTACTAATTTATTTAGACATTCTAGTAACACAGTGCTGTACTTTTGAGAGCTATGCCCTATGTACTAAGAAGAGCTAGCACTCCAGTTTTCAAGGAATCAACACTTTAGGTGTATTTAAACATCTTTTATATAAAGAAAAATTCTGCTCAGAGTTCTGGTAAGTTGTTGAACTCATTTTGCTTCAGATAATTAAGCTGGGAGAAATAACCTTGCAAAACCAATGTTTCTTTGAAATAAAAAAGTTTACCCAAGTCATTGTCTTGAAAACAAGAAAGAAATGGTATTTCTCTGTATGAAAAATGTTTTCCATGATCTCAGTTGTCTTTTCACTTCCATCATAAATTTGTAAATCAAAGGAATTATAAATGGTTCCATAAGAAAAAAAAGTAATTTTAGCAATAATGTGATAACCTTTAAAGCAGGTAACTAAAGTATGAATATCTGAGATAAAAAGGGAGATCTGGAGGACTTCAGTGACTTAGAGCAACAGTGAAATAATGAACTTCTGATTTGTACCCCACACAGCATCTCTACCTGTTTTATCTACTCCTCAGCCTTTCAGTTTCTCCCGCCAATGAATCTTGGTCAGAAACACATGAAGAACACTGGCTAAAGAACCTTGCCTTCTCTCTCTCTAAAGCATCAAGTTTCTGGAGGACCTCAACACCACATTCAAACTGAGAAAGGTCAATGAGTCAGTGGAAAAGAAGCACAGGGCAGTTCTGTCTACTGATTTCCTGCTTCTTGCTGTGAACCCACTGGGTGACTATGGCATGGACTCCCAAGCTTTGAGCATCTCAAGCCGGAAAAGTACTTTAGAAGACTGAGTCAGTAAGATAACACGCTCCCAAAGCCTGTGTCAGATGCTCAGGGGAAGCCAATAAAGAGCATTTCCTGTGGCTCAATGAAAGACGACAGAACTGGAACTGTAAAGTCCCAGCAACACTTTTAAAGATAAAAAAAGAGAAGACTTCTCTTGAAGAAATCTTGAAACCAGAAATGAAAAGGAGAGATCAGAAGGTAAGAGGGAAGACATATGTAAGTTATGAACTGTGGCCCTTATAGAAGGGCAAAGATAGCAATTTCATTTCAAGGAGTATGAATGAAAAGTAAATGCTCTTAAATTGTCATAATGGTTAAGGAAGAACATGTCAAGAGGAATCCTTTAAAGGGTAAAGCAGGCTGATGAAGTAAGTGAAATGGAGAGCACAGCCACATAAATGGTTCTTTGCCAAAGCAAGTAAGAAGCTTGAATATCTGGGGAAGGAGAAGGGTAAATTAGAGGAGAGAAAACACAGGAAACCACAGATAAGGAAAAGAAAGTGTGAATTCCCAACACCTGGGAAAGAGCAGAGAGTTATAATCAGAGCAGGAAAATATTAAATGCATCTCTGGATGCCATTAGAGGCTTGCTCAGTCAGTGACTATGTAGTGTGAAAGGAAGGAAAGATCTTTAAAGGACATGGTGTTATGATCAAAAGAGAGAAAAAGACTGGAAGTAGCCACTCTGCAAGAGAAGAAAGAACTAAAGAATGGTGTTACATAGGGAAAGAAAATCTATTCATTACAGGAAACAAAGATCCTTTTTCCTTTTCTTTCAACTGTCTTCTCTTCATCTCTGTTTCTGACAGCATCCATCACTTTGATCGTCAATCACAGCATCTAGCAATCCAAATCTCCTCCCCGTGGAGCTTCTTTTGTAATGTTTCCCTAACAAGATGCAAAGATTCTGAGCCCAAAGAGTGACTCTTTTGCAGCATGTCTTTTGCTGCACGTGAAGAACACAGCAGATGCCAAAGTAGAGTCTGACTTCCAGCACAAGGTAGCAGCATGAAGCTAGAAGTGTGAGACAAGAATTTTAGGCTTTTTAAAGAATCTGCTCCCTCCATTTACTTTATTATGTATATATTTATATGGGAGCCACAGAAACAAAACACAAAGTTTGAAGGAAACACAAAATAATATATACACAAAAATAGTTGCTCCCTGAATGTTAAACATACAAACATACATGGGTTTCCCCAACGATGCACCTGCAGACAAAGGCACACAAAGAGGGAAGATGAGGTGCTCTGGTCTAGTGACACTATTGAAAGGCATTATACCTATAGCAGAAAAAAAAGACTCCCTAGGTACCAGGCAAAAATCTGAACTAGCTGCTGCAATTTGCTAAATTGACAAGACAGATGTAGGAGATGTTCATCTTACACAGCTCTTCTGCTTTCAAGTGTGGTGAGCTCCAGCCTCTGTCCTTGCCAGGAACAAGCCAAGGAACAAGCCTGGCCAGGAACAACCAGTATCTCTCAGCTGTTTGTGGGCTCCAAGCAGCATCAATTCATTTGTTTTTCAGTCCTGTCACCTGAATTAGAGATGACTCCTGCCTAGCCCTGCTGAGTTCTGTATGGATATGGATTATATGGTGGAACACAAAATGTTGCCTTCTGTATTGACCAAGAAATTTCAGTGTTGCAGACAGAACCGACAACTACCAAAACAGAAATGAGCAGATTAATATAATGATGGATCGTCTCCTTGCTGACAGTATTAGGCTCTCATGGCAATAATGCAAAAGCTTGGAAAAAAGTACACTTAAAGAGTAAAGGCTTAGAAGAGTAAAGGTTTGCGCAAGTTACTAAGTCACCTGTCTGGAAAGAACTTATCAAACTTAGCACATTCAAATCTAAATGAACAAGAACTCCTCCTTGATTTTAAATGTGCTGATATAGAATGATCAGCCCCAGATACTAACATCTATAAATATCTGTGGAAAGACTGGCTTAATAGTTTACCAAGGCTGTAATTTTCTTAAATGCTGCAAATTTCTTGACTGAAGTATGACCAAAAAATTATTCTTAGTATTGGACATACAAATTAGCTTTAAGCATTTCCACCAAAATAGTGTAACACGGGGATATAATATACATAAAATAGAAGTTATGAACAAAAATCCCCAAAGAAAAAGCTCCTGAATACTCTGTTAAGGACTTTGAAAAAACTATTTTGGAGTTTAACCCTCAGCTCTCAGTTCAATGGAAAATACATTTCATTACAGGCTTTCTTGTTTTAAACCCAGCATAACTCAGCTAAGGTTGACAGCAGAGCTAGTCATGCTCACTGGAATAGTCCAAATTACCGAAGAAGCACCACAGTCTCAAACTGCCTGAGCCTTTTTAACACTGAGAGTACAATACAGTGGGGAGTAACAGCATAACATGATCCAGACTTCATCCAGACTAAGGAGGTAACAAATTGCCTTAAGCTTTCAGCAAGCACTCAAGTTCAAACTGGAGACTTTCTGAAGCTCCCACAGCACTTGGGAGCATTTGGGCACTGCAGTGATGAAAACTATCATGAATTGAAGAGTTACATCTTGCTCTTATCACAAACCTCACAATTTAAATTGCTAATCATACAGCTCACATAACATTAATTCTGAAGTGCAAATTCAAATGCAGCCTTTAAGCCTTTTGAAATTCTGCTGTTAAGCACAATCTCTAAGAATGCAATGTTAAATTTTGGTTGCACCATATCTCAGCATGCTTAATACAGAAGAACACCTGCCCTTACTGATGCTAACAGGATCTCAGAGGATTCACTGAGAGCCAGTGAGTGCCAGGACTGTTGAATGATGAGTGTCCTGTCTGGGATGGAGCAAGTGTGTTTTGTATCACTTCCCACCAGCTATGCCACAACAGCCTCAGAAATCCAATCTAGCTTTGCCTGCACATCTGAAAACAACCACTTGCCAAACATCATTTCAATGTATATTTGCTCATAAAGTGCCTCCAGAAAAGTAAGTTTTATGGTTCGGGAAAACCAGAAATTTGCCGATTCCCCAGCAGACATCAGAAACACCAGAGGGCAGAATCAGGCAGGAGAGAACTGTACTGACCTGTGTGCGGGTTGAGAAGGATACTGCCGGGCGGTATCCCTGCAGCTTCAAGTGGAAGAATGATATAGCTGGTGTTGCTGGGGGCCACCTGGCCACTCATCCCATTCTCAGGGTAGGACACGCTGCCTGAAGAATTGGCTGTTACCCCAGGGACGAGAGATGCACTTTGGAGAGGCTGATGTATTCGTGACAGTGATCCTGAGGAGCCAGCACTGCTGGAAGACTCTGAGCCTAACAGGGAGACATAACCACAGCAGAAAGTGGGGTTACAAGGGACCCCAGTCCCCACCAGATAGGGCACATACACAAGGACAGCCTTCACAGACTGCAAAGGCACGCATCACTCTATGCCCAGCTAGTAGGAGCAGGATTTTCACTCCCTACTGAACCCAGTACCCAGTGGTAATTTCTACAATGCAAAAGCCCCCTTTCCCCATGCAACATCTGTTTCCCCCCCTCAGCCAGTAAGTAGATTTACCAAAGAGGAGCACAAAATCCTCAGCATGTATTTATAATGCCAAGGTATCAGTTCATAAGGTATAAAAACTAAACATAGTGTTTACAAATGAAAAAAACCCACAAAACAAACGAAAATATAACACAAAAAATCACCATTCTCTGTAAGTAAAAAAGCAACAGCAACTGAGTTATCAGTCTAGTCACAAGGTAGCTGTGCAATATTCATATTAACTTAAAGCTAATCTAAGATGCTACCTAAGACTTTTGCCACTTTGGTTTTTCAACATCAAACCTAATAAAATTGATCAATCAAGATAAATCAACTGTGCTAAACCACTTTTGTGCCTGGAAGGATGGGAAGACACATTATTTTAAACCCCAAATATAATTTCCAAACTTCTGAGACACTACTTTATTGGATTTTAATTGGCTTCACATGAGAAAGACAAGAATCTCTGAGAGCATAAGGCCCAGGTGATCAGCTTCCTTAAAGCAGATGATATGGATGCTTCCTCCCCAGAGCAAAGTGTGTTTTAATTGCCAGTTATTTCATTTTACTTGAGTGCACTGTCTATGCCTCTAACCTCCACAATGTTCACCAGCAGGTACAGACTAAAAGCAAAGACAGAATTCAGACTTCAGTTTAGCAAACTTCTTTGAGGCAAATTACGTCCTTTCAGATATGGGATACTGTAGGTAGACCCTGCAGTGGACTGCTTAGAGCCCCAAATTAATTTTCAGTCATTTGCACTTGAAATTCATTTATTTTCTCATATATAAAGAAATTAGAGCAGAAGAGGTTTCTTGTGAAGAAATCACACAAGCATCCTGTTACTTAACAGAGGATCTTTCCACAGATAATGTCTTACTGTGTATTAAGACATATTTTTTAACCATCTTCTCCAAACTTTGTATTCATACAGCTACTACAGGCAGTCCTCTCTATAAGCTGCACACTATTTGCCATCAGCAGGACACTAAATCTGCTTCTCCACATTCTAATCAAGAAAGTAGTGGAGATTTCCAAAGAAAATTTTAATTTCTATAAATACACTTCAAAGTTGTATTAGTTGCTCTATTTTCCCCCTCTTTGTAGACTGAGGTTAGAAATTTAGAAATATTTCCTGAAGAAACAGTTTTATTTATTAGATAATTTCAGACTTCAGTGTTTCTAAAAATTGCAGAGTTATTCATGGAGGTCATCCTCATCAAGCTGCAGGTAGTATTTGGCATCTTCCTTGCAATTGTAAATGCAAGTGCTGGAGTTCAATTTTCCTTCCACATCAGTTTCAAGGTCCTTTGCTGTATTTCCCTGGCCTTTTCTACATGCACTTCATGTTGCTTCTTCTGAGTTCTCGCTTTACTTTCTCCTCTTTTCTTTCACCTTTTGAATTCAGTTGGTCAGAAGGCTACCTGGAGATGGTAGTGGTGATGAGATTTCTTAAACCTCCCATTATTTCTAAGTGTGTGAGCAGCATCAAGCCCGAGTTCAGACTCTCTCCACTTCCTGTGCTATTCCAATGAAACGCTATTGGCATAAAAGAAGATTGCAGCTCTGATATTCAACTGGGTTTTTTTTCTTTCCCCCCTTTTTGCTGTTTTTATGGCAGAATCATGTATTGATCTACACCAGCTTCTGAATGATAAAAGCCAGAGGACTGCAATGAATCCAGGTGTACTTATCACATGGAAGCAGTGGAAAATACTTTGAAGCTATCACCTCATGTTGGTCAAGCTGATAGCTTTGAAATGTCTGCCTTAAAAGATCCGAGATCTGCTCTCCCATGTCAGTAGATTAAGTTAGTGATTTTGAAGTAACACAAATAAGCCACAAAATCATATCAAGAATTTTCTGAATTAAAAAAAAAAAAATCCAGAAATTACTGCTTTACCAATTTTGTCCCCATTTATACTGTATAAGAACGATCTACTTTATTTTATTCCATTATTGTAACTTATTTCCTATCATTTTAAGTCTAGACCTATTAAGCCAAGTAAATTCCAACACTAATGTTTGGAAATTAACACCAATTAATCTTGTCTTTGTAGCTCTGATTAGCTGTTTTCACGCTGTCTAAATATGGAATAAGAAATCACCGTATAATGAATTCAGTACTGTAGAAAAGGGGAAAAAAATAAACTATCTGACTTTATTCAGATTCATATTAAGAGATGTCTTACTAAAGACTTCTGAAAGAAACTTGGACTAAATGAGATTTTTGCCCCCATTAGACAATCTAACCTCTTTTTTTCAGTATGTAATGATGGATACTTCTTCTATATTATTCTATAATTTCCTTGCTGCTTCACAGTTGAGATAATAATAAGCCTCACATTTTCATCACTTTCCATTAATATATTTTTTAAGTATTCTGAGAGATACAGTAGTTCAAAGAGTTGTAAAGAAAAAGAGACGGAAAAACCACCACAAATTCTTAATAGCTTAGAGGGTTTGCAGAGGGAGAGTGTGGAAGTACCATTAATTTTTCAATATTCTAAGCACTAGTGAGTGATGCAACATGTCCTGCTCTGTTTTCCTTGGATCAGCATTCAGTATCTGGTGACTTTGAACATCTCTGCTCATCTCACCTTCCAAGTCTGAGGCAGTTTTTCCTTTCTAACCAGCTACACTCTCAAGATTTATCCACTACCACTGCTTATGCTAGACCATCAATTTTTCAGGAACAATAGAGCCCTGGAAGTATTTTTGTCTTGGATATAGGTTCTTGGATTAGAAATATTTATTTGCTACTTCTGTAAGTCACTTGCCTTTCTCTATATAACAACATATTTAGGGTTTTTTTTAAATGAAAATGGCATGTGCTCATGTGAACATGATTATTTCTCTCCAAGCTGAACTTCTAAAAATAAAACTGATGTTTCAGCACAGTCAGTTGGTGGGAAGATTATGACTGGAAGAAGTTGGCTCGTGACCTGCTGCCCATACATCAATATTCTGACAGTTTTTGCTGCATTTACGGGATTCATCAGGCTAATGCCTGATTCAATAAAGTTATGAAAGCAAAAAGAAAGAGAAATTCAGTAACAAAACTCAGAGGAAAAAAAATAACATGCAGGACACTTTATTAAGAAAAACCCCAAAACCTAAACAAGAAAACCAACAAACAAACCAGCAAAGGAAGATTAATGTCTTAAAAGGCCTGCAGTAATGTATTGAAATGCCTTTCACAACAGGAGTGGCAATGAGCACCTAACACGAGAGATTAGACTGTGTCTCCGATTACTTGGAGCCCTGCCAAGGAAGCTAACGATCCCTACAGATCTGTATCAACACAGCTAATACCCTAATGCAGCCAGCTTTTTGCAGCTAAGGGGGAAAGAAATAGGCTCCAACAGATGTGCATTCCACTGAATGGAAAATGCATTAAGAGAAGCTGAAGGTGCAACAGTTACAACTTTTAAGCCTTCCAACAATATTTAACTAGATATGTAGATAAATACAGAACATTTCTTTGAAACACATCTTTTTTTCCTTCATGATGTTAAAACCTGTTGCAATGTGTCAGTGACAATAACATGAAAGTTGACGTGCTGGATTTTCTCTTTTTGGGTGTTACAGACTGAACAGGTACATCATTGTACCCCTACAGGGACAACTATTTCACTTACCACTCTTAGTCAGCCCTGGAAAGTCTGTATTACTAGAAAGCTAAACAAACCAATATTTTGTATGATTTCCTAAGTAGTAGGAATGCAATCTGATTGAAATTTGTTAAATTATTAACTCCCCACTCGATACTGAATTATAACTTAGAGCATGTCTTTGTACCTACTAAGCTACAGAATAACAGAGAAGGAAACTTCATTTGCAGTGTACAGTCTGTGCTTTTCAGTAGAACAGGGTTTTCTAAACGATCAACAGGTGCATGAAAATAACAATCAGAACCACTAAGATAATGGGTTTCAATGTAATGGGTTTCAATGTAATGGGTTTCAAACAGCCCCTTTTGTGAAGTTTGCAAAAATGAAGTAACATAATTCCTTTGCTAAGTTCCAATTCCTGTGCAGCTGAATGCAATAAAGTCTAAGACTAATTGACACTACTGGACTCTACTGCAGAGAACAGCATGTTCTGTGATCTCTTGCCTAAGGGGAAGGGAACATCTTTCCATGCTTCAGTTCCTGTTTGTTTGCTATGTACCATTAATTACCGATTTATCACCGGTTAGGGGCAAAACATTTAATTTTGGAGACAATATGAAAAGTGATCCAGAAAGGCTGCAACGTTAATATTGCATCACTGTATACCCTGTTGAAGGCAGCTGCAAGCCTTCTGTGAAAATCCTGAAAATTTTAATACTCCTGTGCTCAAGAAGAGTGTTTAACAATGCTTCTGGATGACTGCCATATATATATAGAATAATCTTCATATTTAAAGAGACCATAAATATTTTCCATTATTTAGCCAATGAGGAACATTTTTACCAACTAATGATTTCATACTGATTTCATACAAATTGTATGCAAGACAAAAATATTTTAAATTTATTATTGTGAACCATAAAGTTCTTCAGAGAAAAGTCTAGTACTTTCTGTAGGAGAACTGGGACAGGATCTGCCACATTACCAGGGCAGCATGCCTAACATGGGTAACAACACCTCTGCAATTCCGCTTCAACTACTGTAGTGAAGACAAGAAAAAAAAATAATCAAAATCACCCACAATAAAGACATGATCAACCTTTAAATGTCTAGTGAGCTACAGAACACCAGGGCTGCTTATGGCAAGAGCAGAGAGTAATGAAGACAGTATGCAAAACATGCACAGTCAAGTGTCACTTGGTACCTAATGCACCTTAGAAAATGCAAGTAGCACATGGGGGCTTTGACTACTCTATGAATGCACTTAGCCATTTTTTGGTAAAGGGAAAACACTTTATCCAGACAAATTTCCCCATTATTTTTTGAATTGTTTTTCTTTTCTGCTTTAATGCCATTCATTAGCATTTTAGAGAGAAGGCTGGAAATAGTGATTAGGATATTAGTTCCTGTGACTTTTCTCAGGCTGACTGACTTTGTGCCCTGACTTTGAAAGTGTACGTTTGTTTTACAAAAAGTCAAAGCACTTTAAAAAGAGCATGGAATTTTAATATCACTGATGTTTTAAAAATGTATTATAAGAGCTTTCATTTGAAAGTAATTTGGGGCTTGGTGCCTACAGAGTGCAGATGCATTTACAAGTATTGGCATGCTTCACAAGTCTCTACTTTAATATATTTCCTAAGGGCATCCTTTTTACTGTGCTTGATTTTAACACTAAAATGGCTTCTTTAAAATACTGCCCATGCAATTAGATGTCTCCTTCAAACTAGACTTCCCTGACACCTTTTTAAATGCTCTGCACCTCTGCAACACAATGCTGCAGAAAAATACATTTACCTGCACTCTACTGAAGGTAGAATGATACGAAAAAAAATATAGCAGGAGCCTGCACCTCCTCCCTAATTCTTGCACATCAAATTCAGTCCTGATGCTACGGAAATATTCATGGGAGGCAAAGAAATCTGGAAGTGAAACCATGGTTCACCATTCCATACTTCAAGCCCCATTGTATAGCCTATTCAGTTTATATTCAAATAAAAAATACACAACAGTGTAGTTTCAAAACTACAGACCACTGAAATTGCCCCCTGCCTTTCCCAGGGCAGTTCCCATAGGCAGACAGAACACGTGATAGGGAGGATTCTGTCATCCTTCTGCCTGGCTGAACACAGTGATGAGGGAACAGAGGGCAATGGTGACCAGTTCCTGCCCAGCACAGCAAGGAGGTCTCCTCTGTGATGACCTCACTGTCCCAGGTGCCCTGGGATAACAGATGTGAGGCTCTGCAAGTGGAACCAAACAACAGCAAGGATGGTGGTTCACTTGGTTGGAGGTTAATTCAGACTAAGTCCTGTATCAAAACTGCTTCCATAAAGAAAAAAGGATGGGTAATGGTCATGGGAGACTCCTTTCTGAAGGGAACAGAAGGTCCAATATGCTGATTGGACTCACTTCTTGGGGTTGTCTGCAGCCTCCTCACGGCCTGAGTTAAAGATATGAAAACTTTTTACCCTGATACAGGTCTCAGATCATTATCCATTACTGATTTTTCAGGCAGGCAGCAATGGAGTCCCAACAAGAAGTCCATGGGCAATCAAGAGACTTCAAGGCCTTGGGATGACTGGTTAAGGGATCAGGAAAAAAAAGTAGTGTTCTCCTCTGTCCTTCCAGTTGCAGGGACTGATGAAGGAAGAGCCAGCAGATAAAGAAAACTCTGAGCCTGGTGTCACTGACAGAATTTTTGGGGTTTTGATCACGGGTTGGTTTTTAGAACACCAAGCCTGCTGGTGAGAGACAGGATATACGTGTCTCAAAGGAGGAAAAATATCTTTGCAGAGGAGTTACCAGGTCTTTAAACTAGATTTGAAAAAGGAAAGGGATGTAATGCAGCATGCCAGTGTTTAAGGGATGGTGTGCTAGTAAGGTTCTTTGGTCTGAAATCCCAGTGGAGGCAGGGGATGGAGATCCATGCGGCAGTGAAGACACAAAGGTTACTGATGTGTTATAAATGATGGAAGTGCCTGAGAATGACTGGTAGGAATTATGGCTTCTTCCCACAAAAAGGGAGCAGGATCAATAGCCCAGCTTAAGGGCATCTTCACCAAAGCACACAGCATGGGGAACAAACAGGAGGAGCTGGAAGTAACTGCACAGCAGGATAGCTGTGACACAGTTACCATCACATGGCGGAAACATGGTGGGATGACTCGCACAAGTGGAATGCTGCAGTGGATGGCTAGAAATGCCTCTGAAGGGATACAGAGGGAAGGAGGGGTGGTGGGATATGCCTTGTGTGTTAGCGAGTGTTTTGATTGTTTAGAGCTTGAGAATGGTGATGAAAGTGTTGAGTGTTTATGGGTAGAAACCAGAAAAAAGGCCAACAAAGCAGACGTCATGGTGGGAGTTTGCTACAGACCACCCAAGCAGGATGAAGAAGCAGATGAAATACTCAATAAGCAGCTGGGAGAAGTCTCATGATCACTGGCCCTTGTTCTTGTACATAACTTCAATTTACCAGATAATTGCTGGAAATGTGACACAGCAATGAGGAAACAGTTTGGAGTGCATGGGAGATAACTTCTTGTCACAGCTAGGGAGGGAGCCAGCTAGGGAAGGTGCCCCACTGGGCCTGTTTTTTGTGAACGTAGAAGGACTTGTGGGTGATATGATGCCTGGAGGCTTTATTGGGCACAGTGATCATGAAAATACAGTTTTCAACTCTCAGAAAAGTAAGGAGACGAGTCTGCATGTTGGCTGCCTTGGACTTAGAGAGATTTTGGCCTGTTGAGGCAAGTGGCTGACAGAGTCCTTGGGAAGCAGTTCTGAAGGACTAAGAGGTCCAGGAAGGCTGGACATTCTGCAAGGAAATCTTAGGCACAAGAGCAAGTTGTAACCATGTGCTAAAAGACAAGCCAGCATGGAACACAGCCAGTTTGGCTCAGGAAAAAAAAAAGTTATGCAGGGGGAAAATTAGAAAGGCCAAACCTCAGTTAAAACTTAATCTGGCTACTGCTGTAAAAGACAACAAAAATGTTTTTATAAACATATTAGCAACAAAAGGAAGGCTAAATAGGGTCTCCATCCTTTATTGGTTGCAGCGGGAAACACAGTGACAAAGGTTGAAGAAAAAGGTTGAGGTACTTAATGCCTTCTTTGCCTCAGCCTGTAATATCCAGACCTGTTCTCTGGGTACCCAGCCCCCAGAGCTGGAAGACACAGACAGGGGGCAGAATGAAGCCCCCATAATCCAAGGGCAAAGTTAGTGATGTGCTACACCACTTACACACACACAACTTTATGAGGTCAGACGGGATCCATCCAAGGGTTCTGAGGGAGAGAGTAGAAGTGCTCACTGAGCCACTTTTCATCATCTATCAGCAGTCCCAGTGGGATGTCCCAGCTGAGTGCAAGCTAGCAAATGTGACGCCCAACTACAAGAAAAGCCAGAAAGAGGATCTGGGGAACTAAAGGCCTGTCAGTCTGACCTTGGTGTGAGAAAAGTCATGGAGCAGATCATCCTCAGTGCCATTATGTGGCACGTACAGGACAACCAGGCAATAGGGCCCAGTCAACATGAGTTTACGAAAGGCAAGTCCTACTTAACCAACACAATCTCCTATGACAAGGTGACCCACTTAGTGGATTTGGGAAAGGCTATGGATGTTGTCTACCTGGACCTCAGTAAAGCTGTTTTTCAACACTGTTTTTCATAGCACTCTCCTTAAAGATCTGGCTGCTCATGGCCCAGATGGGTGTCCAGTTCACCCTGGCTCATGGCCAGGTCCAGAGTGGGAATGAATGGAGTTACACACAGCTGGAAGCCGATCACAAGTGGTGCTCCCTAGGGCCAGTCCTGTTTAATGATCTGGACAAGGGGATCAAATGCATCCTCAGGAAGTTTGCAGGTGATACCACTCTGGAAGGGTGTGTTGAACTTCTGGAGGGTAAAAAGGCTTTACAGAGGGATCTGGACAGGCTGGATCAATGGGTTGAGGTTAATTTTATGACATTCAGTGAGACAAAGTGCCAGATCCTGCCTTTGGGTCACAACAACCCCATGCAGTACTACAGGCCTGGGAAAGAACGGCCAGTGGAAAAAGACCTGAGGGTGTTGGTCAACACCCAGCTGGATACGAGCCAGCAGTGTTCCCAGGTGGCCAAGAAGGCCAATGGCATCCTGGCTTGGATCAGCAATGGTGTGCCCAGCAGGACCAGGGCAGTGATTGTACCCATGTATTCTGCACTGGTGAGGCTGCACCTTGAGTCCTGTGTCCAGTGCTGGATTCCTCACTACAAGAAGGACATTGAGGTGCTGGAGCGTGTCCAGAGAAGGGCAACAGAGCTGGTGATGGGTCTAGAGCACAAGTCTGATGAGGAGTGGCTGAGAGAACTGGGGTTGTTTAGGCTCAGGCTCAGAGCTCTTTTTGCTCCCTACAACTGCCTGAAAGGAGGTTGGAGCAAGGTGGGAGTTGTTCTCTTCTCTCAGGTAACAAGAAAGAGCATGAGAGGTAATGGCCTCAAGTTGCACAACGGGAGGTTTAAGTTGGATATTAGGAAAAAATTTCTTCACTGAACAAATTGTCAAGCGTTGTAACAGACTATCCAGGGAAGTGGCTGAGTCACTATCCTTGTAGATATTTGAAACACACATAAATGTGACCCTTGGGAGCATGGTTCAGGGGTGCACTTGACCGTGTTATGTTAACGGTTGGACTTGATGACCTTCAAGGTCTTTTCAACCCTGGTTTTACAATTGTTTAAAATTTTAAACTACGTTCAACATCCAGAGATCCAAAATGTAATTACTATGTCAAAGGTTTTATTTATTTTTTCTGAAAACTCCATTCCCCAGCATCCTGAATCATATAAAAGCTACTGTAGAATTTGTGGAATAGGAATGAAATCTGACCAACCCAGGTTTGATAAACTGGGTGTAAATTAAGTACCATCCATAAAACACTCTCAAGCTGAAAGAGCACTAAGTGCTAAGTATTGATTACCATTTGTCCTGTACTATAGGTATCAAATGAACCAACCTGATGGAATCATCTGATGGCCTCATTATTTATTATGCACTTTTAACCTAAAGTATTATAGAATAGCTTAATGGCATGGCTAATTACTTAGATCCAGACCCTGTGGCTCACTCGTATGTTAATGTACTCATAAAGTTAATGCAAATAAATGCAGAATTCCCACCAGATTCACAGTCTCCTTAAACGATGGTTTCATTTAATGGGAACTAAACAAGAAAATGGAGAGATTGTGGGACCTCTGTGACTCCAACCATGTCTGCTTGCTTCCACCACAGCCTCAACTGCCAGCACCAAGACAGAGGCTGTACTCCAAAATACAGATAGGCTGCATTTTAGCAACGACAACAAAATGTTCTTGGATTTCTCCTCACATATCTGACATTTAATTATTCACAACTCAAAAATATCAGGATTAATAAAAAGGCAAAATCTGTGCTTTCTTTGAAAGGAGTATGACCTTTTCAGGCTACAAGTGCAGATGGTATTCAAAAGGGTGTGCACATACTATACTCCAGGGAAAGCCTACCTCTCCTATGATTTGAAAACCTCAGGCACAGTGTTTTTTCTTGATTCCTAAAAGCTCAGGAGCAGGTACCCAGATACATCTCCTGTGTACAGAAAACACAACTATTGATGTATTTTGCCACCTAGTCCAACCATGAGGGTCAGATTACAAGTTCTCCCAAAGTCCCTTCCAACCCAAACCATTCTGTGACAGAGCATACTCAGACAAGCACCAGCACAGCTATTTATCACCCCACAGCAAGAAGCACTGTGAACCCAATACAGTACTAGCTACCTGTTTTAGACAGTTTGCCGGTACTTCTGTTACTTGATGAGCTATCTCCTCTTGTCAGGACAGTTATCCCACCAAAACTGGCTGTCTTTGTTATGGCTGGCTTCAAATTCCGATTTGAGCTGTCCGAGTCTGTGCTGCTCCATGGCCTCTGGTGGTCTGTCCACTTTAATTCGTTCTCTGTACTGCTCTGTCGACTGCCAGATGTCTTCCCGATGCTGTCTCTGTTACCCCTACAGATATCATGAAACAAAGATTTATACACAAATAAAACCACGTCAGGGCAGAGTCTCTCTTTGGGTACCCTGCAGTGACCCTTATAAAGAAAAAGGAAATACTTTGCCTTTACAAAAGCATGTCTGAAATGGGATTTGACCCCCATACTTATCTGTCTTCAGCACGTAAACACTGTTATTCCCTTTTCACATGCACACCAATTACCACCCTCCTCTTTTGGGTATCTCCTCACAGCACTTCACCAGATGGGGCTGACAAAGCAGTATTACACACCACTGATGTAGTATTTCTGTGGCCTGTTGAGTGTTTTCTTCCGTCAGCAAGCCCCTCACTACTTCTCACTTTGCTGTCCATCCCCTATGATGTTTTTCTCACCATCTTCACCTACACACTACCTTTGTCTTCATACCCTTATTTCTATTGCACTTTGCTCCCAGTCATTATCAGCTTTGTGAGGTCATCCAAAGCCTTCCCTAAACAAGTCCTCTCAGTGTGACCCCAATCTCTTCACTGCTGATGCTTCATTTAGAGACCCAGGAGTTGGTTTATTTCCCCACTGCATACAATAATAATGAAATTCTCTGGGTAGAGACTGTCCTTGAACAGTTGCAGAGCACCCAGTGTACTGTGAGTAATAACACAGTAAATTGTGGAGCAGAATTTGGCTTATTTATGGTAAACTACTTACACTGTACTGCTAAAATGACAAAACCAAAATGCCTACCACAGCTTAGTGCACCGTGACTGTTATCCCAAGTGACGCTCGTAACACTGCATTTAGAAGGATTTTAAAAGACATTTTCTACTCCTCTGTCTTACATTACAGTATAATAGCTTGCAGGCTCAAAGCTCTTTCTACAAATCAAAACGATGGGACTGTATCTATTTAAGGTTTTTTTGGTCCACTTTTTCCTGATGGACTTGGTTCCTGCTTTTTATTTGGAGAACCTGCTGAGCTGTGTCACTTGGGACATGAAGGAGGCAGCATGTTAAAGATGGGATCAGGCTGTTGTGCTCCTTGCCTGTAACAGAGCCTCTCTCAGATGTGATAAGGAGTATAAACCTGCTGACCTTTGCTAGACCCAGACAGTGGGAAAGCATGAAGAGAAACAGCACAGAAGCAACAATACAAAAAAAGGAAAAATATTTTAAAAATAAATCATCCTTTAAGATTTAATCAGAAAGAAAAAAACCCCAATGTATATGATCTACAGACTGTTTTGTACTCTTGTGCTTAGATATTAACAATTCTCTTATATTTATATTCGAATGAAAAAGAGGAAGAGAAACAGAATGCTATTGTATCCCCATTTTCTGTGGCTTTGGGTTACAAAAAATTCCTTTTAGTTCCCCAAACACAAACAGATATTAGCTATTAAGACTGTGTTTGTAGACACATCCTAAGTCCTGCATGCCCAGTCCAAAACTCTCAGATCATCAAGGCTAACCCAAAGCAAGGAGGAAAGTTTTCTGCCTACTGCCTGGGGTCATGGGGTGCAGAAGCAGATGCTCCAGCACTGTTCCATATCTGGTGCAATATCTCTCCACCTCCTCTGTGGCTGCTGTGATGACAGGCAGACTCAGTAACCACACATCAAATTTTGTCCTCACACACCCTTTCCTCCTCCCAGTGAAAAATTATGTAATACAAATGATATAGGTTTGAAGCGACATATGCAAACCCCAACGCACCCAGACATCTAGTGATTTCTGCCTAGCTGTCCATGTGCCTTAATAGATGAAGAGCACGCTCCTGAAAGCATCCATTCCTTCTTCCTCCTCTGCTTAAGACTTGTGGTAGCTGAGTAACTTTTAGAGCAGCCTGGTTGATCTGAACTGAACATGTGAGAGCTCATGGTGGGGGAAGACAACCTTTCTAAAACTCTCAGAAGAACACTGTCACCACCAGATTCAGTCTTCCTCTGATCTGGTGTGTGAGAGGTGGTGGAACTGCTCTCCATTAAACTCCCTCCATGGGACTGACTCTTACTGATTTCCTCTTGGCTTGGGATGCTGTTTGGGGTATGGGATGCATCTGAATGTTCTCTTTGCAGAAGGAATTGGAGTTGGGAAGACAAAGTTCACAGAAAAAAGTTTCAAAACACAGATACTTCAGATAAGGGAACTTCAATCAGTTTTGCCTCAATGTACTTTTACTTCAGCTTTTAACAAACCAACAAAAGGAAAAAAGGTCAGTCTGGGCACTAGTCTATGAAACGTGCCTTTCATATATGCTCCAACAAAAATGAGCTACCACCACTCTCTCCCAAACAGTCACCGTCTGAGCAGCCAGGCAGCTGAAAATCTCACATGGTTTCTGAGGCAGTGATACATAAAACCAAAGTGGAGGGTCCTGTTGTTACCTCTGCATTCAGAGAACATGGGAAGAGTGGGCTAGAACTGTGTTCTCCATGCTGCTTTCCAACCAGAAAACTGACATTCCCACACATGTCAAGGTGTCCCTTGGCAAGGACATAGACAGAATCACAAATGAGATGCACTGGGAAATAAATATTAAATAAAATTCATACAAACCTAAACAGTTGTCTTTTCTTATGCGTATCATTGCATATGCTACTGTCTTCCAACAGCCTACTGAAAAATGAAAAGAAAGATTATGCTAACAAACATGGTAATTCAAATTTATCTGATCTGTAAAGCTGTATTTGATTTCTAGGTACATCTTTCAGTTGGTGCTAGATTCAGTTTAAAAAACCAAGGCAAAATTGCCCCCTCCTCCCTCTCCCATAGCTGTACACAGTCAGCTGAACATAAGAAACATCAGCCAAGGAGGCTGAAGGCCATTTAGCATTTCCTGTTACCGAGCAAGGTAATCCTCAGAAGCTAAGGAACCATACATCTACATCCAAAGGAAAATTCATAAAAATATCACCTAATAAGAACATAAAAAATGCAAGCCAGCAAAATACTGCATATGTAACTTTAAGTACTTGCTAAGTCAGGAAAAATTCTTTGCAGCTCAGAGAAATGCTCAGATGCTCTGACAAAAAGAAAGGCAAAGCACTTAAACACATACCTAACTTTCAACACAGCCAATCAATAAGATTGCTCATGTGCATGGGGCTAAGTACAAGCTTAAGTGCTTCACCGGATCAAAGGCTGTAGGGCATGCAGCAAGAAAAAGCAATGTTCTGCAGAAGGCAGCTGAAGTCTCCCTCAGGACAGCAACACTGCGGGCAGTACAGTTTCCAACCTGGTCTTTTACTGGTCTCCACTTGGGTATGCATCCTCACACTGGGCTGGTCAGTCAGCTCACGGGTTCAAGGACAGCAAGCCACGTGCAAATACCAGAACTGACCACATTCTCCTGCACATAGGTGTGGGATTGAATGCATAAACCAGGGGAGGCCTGGCTATGAAGTTCACGGTTTATCCCATAAAGGTACCCCCCCTACCCTTGGCAGCGCAGCATCTGAGTGCTTTCCATGTTGACCTGGAAATGTGAACAACTGTGTCACGTTTGTTGTCCCAATCTCTCCAGAGAGGGAAAAGCAGGTTTATGGGAGCATCTGCTTTTTGCTTTATGGGTTCCTCTGTTGCAGTTTTGATTTATTTTGATAAAACATAGTCACAACACAGAAGCAGCAGCTGAAGAAATACCCTTGGCCCTCAGAATACGAGGTGGTTAGATGACAGTGGCCATGATCTCCTGAGGGCCTTCCCTCATTTCACTTACAGAAGTGTCCATTGGAAAAGCTGGTTTGTACCATTACTGTGGAGTCATTTTCTATGGGAACAGCTTCACCCATAAATGCATCTGACAGATGTAAGGATGGACAGAGAACAAAATACTGTGAGAGAGAGCCTCACCTTATTCAAGGGGGTGACAAACAGTTTTAAAACCTGTGCAGGACAGACTTGGGTCAGCACTGCTCAAACACTCACCAGTGAAATTCCCGCTTTTGGTTAAAATCCTTATCTGCCATAAAGGTGCACAATTTTTAAGATTTTCAACACAGTTAAGCTAATTTACAGCTGTTATGGAGCCAACACTTCCTATGTTGTAGATCTTAAACACAGTTTCCTCTTCCCTTTGCTTTGAGTGGATTTAACACAACAAAAATAACATTCACGAGAACTATCACGCAGTAACGCAAAGTAACAGTGAGCTCGAATAGCACCATCTCATTACTACACTGCAGCAGTCAAGCAGGAACTTGCGTGGAACTTGTGAGCCTTCACAAGCAACAAGTGATGTCAATGCTGCTGCTCAGTCCCACGGGAGAGCAGGTTAAATGACAGAAACCCAAGTCTGGTGTTTCATAAATACCGTCATCCAGCCACTGCTAGAGTGCTTTTTAAGATCAATAAGTTAAATTCTAAAGGCACTCCAGAGACAGAATGGTCATTTGAAATGAAAGCTTAGGTGGCTCCCCCTCTCTTCCACAATCTGCTTTTTAAACTGAAATGCAAAAGCCTCAGGAAAGCAGCAGTAATACTTTCTCTGCTCAGATACCACATTGCAAGGCAAGCTCTATTACCCCTCTTAAAGCACAAAACCACCGCAGATAATATGGATTACGAATTTGCTCAACAGTCTTCGCATTAGGATAAATGACTATGGAACTATAGATAGACAAGAAAAAAAAAAAAAAAAAGAGAAACAGCTAAGTTTAACACACACACACAAAATAAAGCTATTTTTTACCTGTTTTCCACAAAAAGGTTTTCCTGGGAGCAAACTGACTGAAAAATAAAAAAGGCATTGTATCAGACGTTCTAGATATGCTCTGCTGTTCCAGTTTCTTCCTTGATTTTAGAATTACCTCCCCTGCTCAGGCTTAAGGGGATTTCAATTCATGCATCATTTGCATTTGCAGAGGACAAGAGGGGAGAAAAGGTCAAGAATAAGGTCAGGCCAGTAAAATAAATTCCATGCATTACAACACATTGCCAATGAGGTGTCTCAGTTTGGGAACAAACTGAAACTTCTCAGTCAAGAGATCGGAAGAAGGCAGTATGTGCAAAATACAGGCAATTTGAAGGGGAAAAATGTTTTTCCTGCATAATATAAGGTTCCACTGGTCTGGCCTACCACCTCAAAATGAAACTGCAGGATAGCACAGAGCTGTAGGAAGGACAAACAGAAGGAAAGCATGCAGAATTGACAAAGTTCCTCAAAGGGAGAGAAGATACACTGCAGTACTTAGAAATAGTGTGTGACTTCATGTTTTACAGTTGGAGAGGGAACATTAAGATATAAAATGATAATAACCTTCTTAATAATAATATTAACAACAATCACAGCAAGAAGGCTCTCTGCTGGAGGACTTAGATCCCAAAAAAGGTGAAGGGCTCAGAAGAAATAAATCCTATGGGCAAGTGTATAATTCTTTCAGAATTACTTAATTTTTTATGCGGAGAAATGAAGCTGTGCTCAATTTCCCATGAATAATTCTCCCTCTTTGATTTTTTCATTTCCCTCCTATTTCATGTTCGCTACACAAAATGCCTCGTAGCTGTCACTGGATTATATCTCGATGAGGTACAGAAGAAAGAATAGTCAGTACTTGCACTGAATTTAAACAAAAGGCAGGCAAAGGGAGGAGGGCACCAGAGATCATGCCCATTACTTCTGTAATAACAGGACTCAGCCCAAAGAATAATAAAATGCCACCATTAACTGTGTCAAATTTTAACAGTATGGGGTAGCCACAGATTTTGCATGCGTCTGTTTTGAAAAGGGTGAGTTAATGACCCACTCAAAAGAGTGCTGACCAACACCAGAAGCAACACCACGCTCATTTCTAATCCTCCAGCTGATGCCTGGGCAAAGTTTTCCCTTGGCACCACAGCCAGTGCTATCCCATCAATTTACAAAACGAAGAAATTTATCCCTGAGATGGCAATGCAATTTCTCATTAGAGGGTAATTCACCCACTCAGAATCCACATTAGGGAACATATGAAAGTTCTCTGGGCTTCCCAGGCAAGCTCCCAACCTGCACTCCTGCAAATTTGCAAGGTTCTGGGCTGCATCAGGGACAAGTAAGTTTCTCCTTAGCACAAAGCCTCAGGACATCAGGAGCAAGTTTTCCATTGCCAGGAACCAAATTCCCACCAGCTACAGCAGACCTAGGGTTTCACCCCAGGCTGAGAGAAGATACAAATGGTTTCACCTAAAATCACTGGGATACTTTGTACAACTACAACACTGTGTCTTCTCTCATTTTATGGACCTTACTCAGGTACCAGGTTTCATTAACAAATGTGGCTGCACAGACTTCAGCACAGTCTAACTATGCTGAAGGAAAAAGCCCCCCAAAAGCATAGTGAAATCACCCCACGGGCTTTTACAACCTCAGCTGTGGGGCTGTGTCTTCATCTCGAGCTTCATGATGGACATCTGTGCATTGACTTCTGTGCAGTCACCTTCCAAAGCACAGGATTACAGCTACTCTTACAGAAAAACCTTTGCTTAGACCAGAATACTGGTCTGTGTACCCACAAAGTTACAAAAGCAAAGAGGCGTGTAATGTACCTGTCTATATGTATTTTATTAAAGTTTTAAAAGAGACTGGGGCATAAAGCAGAATAAATATATAGGATTTATATTTTATCAAGCAAGCAGAAAGGTCTGCTTCATTTTCAGTGTCTTGATGGGAACCACTATCAAGTGTATTACAGACTTTAAATGGAGTCCGTAATAACTCCATTTGTCTTCTTGGCTGATGATGTTGGCACAGTGCCACACAATCCCCAGAAATTATTCTTCAGTACAGGTGTGAGGCTGAGAGGCAGAGAAGACAGGCACTTTTTATTATGTTATTCTTGCTGTTAAAAATCAGATGGCTAAGCAGCTCGGGATAGAAATTTAGCTGCTACAAGGTCAGGACTCACTTTCCTGATGTACAGCATCAACAGTGCTCAATTTAAAGCACCAGGAAAGCTTAAACACCCAGCACAGCTGTTGTCAACAAAATCCTTAGAACACTTGGCTCTCGTATAACCTTCAAACATATTGACAACAAACCTACCAGATCAAAAAACTGTGTAAGATCACGTACACGTTAGTGTTCTTGGAGATCTCTGCATGCAAGATTTCCATTAGGGTGCTCTGTATGACTAATTGTTATTTATAAAATGAGTATTTCACGTTTCCAATTTCCAAGAACCTTTTAAAGTCTCAACTGGAAAACGTGCATCAGTTCTGCCAGTGCAGTAGGTAAACTGGGACTTGCTGCTCTTGTTTTTAATTACATTAGCCAACACAAATAACCATTAACATGCAGCAATATCCTGCAGTGGATACCATCAGGTAGTAATTTTCATGTCAGTTAACAAGATGTGATAGATCTCAGGCTTCCAACTAATGCTTATTATTTGATCTGCAGCCACAAACAAAGTCTCTGTACACCAGTACAGGAGTTCTAGTATCTAAAGGTTTATGGTAGCCAGCACGAGGCGTGCCTTTGATTTTTTTTTTTATTAATTTAATCACTCTTCTTCCTAATCTTTTCACACTAGAGGGATAGAGCAGGCTGAAGCCACGTCTACAAATATTTGTTTCTCTCTTTAATCAGAGAGTGATAAAGATTTTCTGAGTTTTCTTAACTGGAGGAGTAGTGACTTACTGTACCTAAAGGATCTGGTTCTTCAGAGTACACTCCTTAGGCAAAAACAGCCACTACAGTTGACAACAGAAAATAAACAGCATGGTGTATTTCCTTTAATAAGTTCCATGTGTACCATGGGCAATTCTAGCATTTGTGTAAGTAAGGAAACATCTAAATTTTTCTGTGAATATAGAATGATTGCCAGAGAATACATTTATGAACCCTGAATGGTCCTAGCGTGACTCTGGCTCATGAGGTTATACATTACGCTAACCTTGAAGAATGAAATTTCCCCCATGTAATTTGATTGTCAGTCTTTAGAATCAATTTTCTGCATGCTTAAAAGCCAAACATCATGTATCATTTAAGCACGCATTTGGGATCCTCTGTTAAATCTACACACAGGGAAATAGCAACTTTTTTTATTCATGTATATTGTTCTTTGTCTTTCTTGGACAATTACTTTTTAACTTCCCAAAGGCAACTAGAGCAGTTCAGACAAGGAACTTCTCTGCAAGACCCAGACAGTCCAGGTCCTCTGCTCCAGTGCAATTGGCTGTAAAATTCACAAATAGTTTTAAAAGTACATTTCCAATAAAAACGTGTTTTAGAAAGTAAGTTTGTAAGTTTTGCAATTAAAAAATAACCTTGAAAATAGTTTTGAGCATAACAGAGCTCAGTCCGCACTTTTTTACTGTTAGCAGCCTGAAAAATTTGAGGTGCACTTTGCAGTTCTTACTTCAGTGGGCTGGAATGATCATGTTTATTAACTATTCATTTCTTCACCAATCCTTTTATTAATATATCAAACTAACATGCTTCTCAATCCCTGCCACTTGCTGAGACAGGAGTCATTAAAACTTCCAGCTCTCCTTGTCAAGATTTGTGATAGCCAACACAGCAGATGGAAAACTTGCCAGAAAGTGTAATTTAAACTGACTAATACCAGACTAATCATCGTAAGGACTATCATAATGATGGCATTACTCATGAACATACTTATTTTGTTAAAACCTTCCCACTTGGAAATGAAGAGATCTGGTACACTAGAGTACTGCAAGATCAAAGGAAGGACAGGCAAGCTTTCTGTTGGTTTGTGGGGTCCACGTTAAGACATTTTTCACAGCACTTGAAACATGCATGGAATTTTTTGCCCCCATAACCAGACTGCCTTTTCCTCATAAATTTTGTTTAAAATTCTGACTCTTGGGCTGTTGTCTAAAGGGTTTTTTAAAACTCTCAAACATGTTTAGAGTGGGGGGTGTTGCTAAATGCAACAAGTTACAGCAATACTCTTGACCTTCATGGCTGCCCTTTGAAGACCTCTCATGCAAGCTCTCTTCATGCATACTCTAATTAGAAGTGATGTATCTATGATCCATTTGCTAAGATTCATAAGCAAGGCACTGATAAAGGCTTGACTACAGCAGTGTAAACAGTATAGAGGTAATAAAATACCACATGATTAATCCATTTGTGACTCTCTTTCTACATCTGTAATTTGCAGAGTAACAAGGCTTAGGTACCCACCTCACATAAACCTGGGGAAAATCGGATTAATTAATGATTGCAGAGGGCCTTGAAACTTCAAAGTCCTAAACGCAGTAAGTGACTATCTATAATAGGAAGCCATTTCTCTCTTTCCTAAGATTGGAAAAATACATTGTCCACCACCACAACCACTGGCCATCATCCTAAAAACACCTTGTATCTGGCAAGGAGTGCTCCACCTAAAAAAGCTCAGCTAAAACACAGATTGCTGTTAACATTAAACATACAGCTTGCTGAAATTCACTGCACTATGATGCTCACTAACACCTGCAAAAGCAGCGAGAGAGAGAGCAAAGGAGTGGATATGAGAGAGAGAGGGAGAGATATCTAATATTTCTGATCTTTAAAAATGCTCCCTCCTGATTCCACTTAAAGTGCCTGCCACAAAGCACACTGTTACTTAGGTTCTGCCACTTGAAGATGCTAACCCAATGGACCACAACAACCTCCTGCTGCGTGCAATTCAAATGCTCACCACTTGCCTGTTTTTAGAACTCAAATATCTAAAGGTAACAGCAGCAATACACTACGGAGCCACTTTCAGCACACTTTTCCAGCCACCTCTGTTTCCCAGCCTGGCATTTCTAGCTGCAGCTTGTGATAGAAACTGGACTGTTTTGGTAATGACTTTCCATTTGGTAATTTTTAAGATTTTGCCTGCTCTGAATTCTGCTTCAAAACCCAAAGATTTTTTTTTGTTTTGCACAAGCTCTTTTGTAATATGCCAAGACGTCTTATATTTCATATAAGAAACTTGTTGCAAAAAGGCTTTTGCAGCTTTTGAACAACAACTACCATGTATAGACAGTGACAGTATTTGCATCAGACCCACATACTGAAAGCAAAACATAACCTGAAGGGCCTCTGCTTCTACTGGAATCATCTCAGCCAAGAAAGAAGAAGTGAGGCTAAAAACATTTAGATGTAGCTAGCTATTTACTAAGAAGCAAATGAGGCAGCAAACACCTTAAAACTATACAACGTATTCTACCAAAAAACCCCAACTTGGACGTGTGTAACTCTAAAACCAGACAATAATACTATTAGCCCTGCAACATATGAACAGTTTTAATTTAAAAGGACACTGCCCAATATGATTTTCAAAAATATTTTAATTGGATTTATTCCCATATTCCTCAATATTGCAGAACTCCGAGATGCGAGATAAAACATTAAAATGCTGATTTTTTATCTTTTCTTTCCTTTTATTACCTCATCATTACATTATTACAGCAAATCGTGATTGTCTTCTTTTTTTTCAGGAACATCAGGTATTGCTCACAGATGTTTCGGATTAAAATGTTTTCCTTAGCAATATACCTTGTTGTGCAAGTTCTGATTTTTTGGTAAGGGCAAGAATTATAATGTCTGTTTCATTTTATTCCTTTCAGAATATAATCATCAACAGCATGACTGACTCTTTCTGATGATAGAAGTACAGTTCTTTAATCAGTCATTTCAAAAAAAATGATGCAACTCCATGTTTAACCTCTGCCCTTTCTTTGTTCTCAGTGTCTTGATGCTACAGCACTGGCCCAAAAAACAAAAGCCATGAGGAGTCTCTGCAGAACGACACTTTATAAAAAGATTTGACGCACCTTGAAAAAAATATAAAACAGCACAGCTATTTGAAATGATTGAGAGTGTCCACTTAAATCACTGCTCTTTGGCTAGCAAAAGAGAAGGAAAAAAGAAGTAAACTTAGGCCAAGTGAACATGAACATTCAAAGAAACAGGATAAGCACTCCCCAGACAACATGCTGGGCCTGATCTCTCCTGTACCCTTCTCCCTGCAACTCTCATCACCTCACTCTCCAGAAGCCAACCTCCACACCTCTAAAGCTCCTCTGGGACCCTCTGCTTTCCCTGTCATCTCCAGCTCCACAGGGCAAGTTCATCTGCAGTGTTGTTGTAGGAGGGGGCAAGACTGTCTGACTACCGGCGAAGGTATGGCACTAAAGAGGCAATAAAATAACTACTCACATCTTGTGCAAATATTCTCTCCCTCACTCTCTGATACTCCTCTTCTCTCTCTTCAATTGATTTACTTCGTCTGTCATCTCTAAATGGAAGAATTCTGTTTTGCTGAGCAGAAAGAAAACCAGGAGGGTTATATAAGTTGAGCTGTTAAAAACTGCCATTAAGTAACTGTCAGCTGAGAATAATAAATGTTCACTTAAACAAATGAAGCACAAAAATGATTGCTGTTGTTCCTGCACAAAGCACCCTGCGAGACTGGGCGCTTGAGGATTTACAGTTACATACTGCACATGGGTTCATAGAGCAGGTGGCCAAAAGGAGGCTTTCTGCACCACTTTTGTGAACCTGCTGTCCTAAAACTGGGTGTTCTCACCCCAGGTCTAAGTGCCATTGTTCTCAACTGCTAACATTTGTCGGTTCTTCTACCAGCTGTGCAGAGCAGGAGGGCAGGCAGTGGTGTGCTACCTAAGAAATTGAGGAAGAAAGAGGGTAACTAGGCTGCAAGAGCTAAACTGTAAAGCCTAGAAGAAACCCAGGACCTCTATGCGTGCAAGGAGAAGTCCCAGATATTCGGCACAACATTTTTAACCATTTTCACACCATATGGAACCCTCCACTGAAGTTTTGCTGGGAAAAGAAGGGCCATTTTTGCCTCTTGGTAAACCACAGCGTGGGACATGGCTGTGCCATGGGAGGGAGAAGACAACCCCCACCAGGAAATGCTTCCTTTGCAAGTGGGTTTCAAGGACTGCTCCTTCTCCCCCTGCACCCCAGCACTGGGTGAGATAGGTCATGCTGCTTTCCTTTAACTGATCCCCACGGTCACCACACCCTGAAATTTCTTGGGGTTTGTTTTCAAAGCCAACATGGACGCAGCACAACTGGCAAGGCTGCCATGTACAACTGAAAGTCAAAGAAAAAAAGGGTGAAAAAAGGAAAGAAAAAAAATCAGTCCTTTACTGAAAACATGAAAGGAAGTGGCAACAAGAGACTCACTGGTTCGTTCCTCCACAAATATAACCCTAGCAAAGAAAGCATATGCTGTCTTCTTACCTGTGAGAATTTTCTCATAAAAGCAAATCACATCAGAACTGGTTCAGATTTTTTTTTTTTGTTAATCTATTCCACATACACAGCTTGCACTGGATTGCAACAGCACAACACCCGCTTTTAAAGGCAGCACAAACACACACATTTCCCTGGCACTCCCCTACTCATCCAGCTCACCTAAGGTAAGGTAGTGTTATGGCACAGGCAACACAGGGGGGAACGTCTGCCACGGTACATGCACAAGCAAGTAAGTTACACAGACAGTAAAAGGTGGTGAGGGCACAGGAGGAGGAAGGGAACTAAAAGATGAAGCTCATTTATTTTCTGGATCCTGAAGTTAATTTAGGGTGGGTTAAAAAAAAAAAAAAAAAAAAATCAACCTTGCGTCCCCATCATATATTTGGGGCTTTTTTTTTTTTTTTCACTTTTTTTTTCCCCCTCTCTCCTTTTTGGGCTACAACAGCTCATCACTGGTCCATACTGAAATCCAACTCTGAATGGGTACAAAGGAAGAAGGAAGCTACAGGGAGCGTAACAACTGCCGTAGTTAGGCAAGACATCGAGGAATGCGACTGACACAGCCTTCCACGCAGCCCGGAGCCACCGGCATTCCCCCTCCCGTGGGCATGCAGCAAGTCCTGCGCCAAGCAAACCACCCATGCAAACCCACACACTGCCACGGCTGAAGCAGCCACGCTGGGGCTCGATGCCACCCACGGTGGTACGTACGCCAGAGGAGGCGGGGAGGGGCAGGAGGGCAGGGGAGGAGGAGAGCAACAACAAAAGAACAACAATAACATCAGTCAGCCCACCTTCAAAAACAGAACAAATTTCAGCAACTCTCGAACCGAGAACCAACCTGATTGTCTTCTTTATCAATACTAGAGTTATCTCGCTTCAAGATAAATCGCTTCTGGGATTCTTCACCTTTTTCATCTTTTAAATGTTCAGAAAACCTTTGCTCTGGTCTGCCAGCAAAGTAAAACATAGCAATAAAAAAATCTTTCTTTTGGTTTTGCTTTGATCTTTATTTCTCAGTGCTCTTTGTTTTCACAGAGGCATTCAGTGCAAAAGCAGTTAACATTTGTGAGATGCTGCCTATAGCTGTCAGTGGCTGCTGTATTGCTGCTAACTGTTATTGCTATAAATAGCTTTTGTTGTTGTTGTTGTGTAGCAAGGAATGGGAATCCAAAGTCTCAGTCACTGAAATATTTAGACTCTCCTCATTGTGACTGAAGGACAGGGAAAACAAATTACCATACTGTATGTTAATTTGCTTCCTTCAGTAGCTGGGATGTCTGGCAACACTGCCGCTTAGTGAAGCCTATCCATCTTGAAAAGGAAGGAAAAACTGGTAGAAACCTTAAAAAAACACAACACAAAACAAAACCAAAACCAGACACCCAGGATTTTCCTCATTCCTAGTAAACAAAACCAGTAAAGGGAGGGACTGATGATGTTTTGCTTAAACAAAATTTGATCTCATCACCATTAAGTGGGAAAAATACTCCAGAACAATCATAGAGTATCAATTAGTTCACCACTTTAAACTCATACATTTATTTATTTATTTTAAAAAGCCAAACCCCACTGGTTTTGGCTCAAGATTTTCAGGTTTATAAGCTGCTACGCCGTTCCACGTTCTCACCTTGTGCAAAAAGCAGTATCTTATGTCACCTCACCTTGTGCAAAAAGAGAATTTTAAGAAGCAACTTTTGTGGCCAAGTTGATCACTGCCATTGCCTCGTAGCTGTCAATAAATAATGCTCCAGCCTGCACAATACCCAGAGTGGTAATGTTCTAGGCCTGCAGTGTTTAAACCTGCAGTGCCTTAAGCCCAACCACATCAGTAGGGTGACCAACGGCCTCAAGAACTGAGCTCACGTTCATATGCTGCTATCACCCGACTGAGGGTGATAATTACTGCACAAACTGTGTTTTAAAAGCAGTAATACACCATGAGATTTCTATCGGGGAACACGAGCCTTGTGCTCAGTGCTGAAAGAGCTGCCAACAGCAGTGGTGGTAGGAGACGCTCAGGTCTACATACCTACACAAACAAGACACGAAGCTTCCACTGACATCAATGGAAGCAATGGTGAAGAAACCAAAAGGCAGAATTTAAAGTCAGTGCTTTTGCACATAAAAGTCCTCTACAAACTTTAAAAAAACCTCTTAGCTTCATCTTATTTCACAACAGAAAATTAAACCAGATGCATAAATCAGCAACCATCTTCTTGTTACAGCATTATGGATTTCAAATCAAAATACAGCACATATTCATGCCATAATTGCAGTCCGTAACAATTCATTTTCATACAGGAAACCTTTGTAATAAACTGTAAGAAATTAAATAATAAGGCACACCAGCTACCCAGCCTCTCTTTCTGTGTGAATTTTGAGGATTTCCACTTCTACTCACAATTTGCATTTTTGTGACAAAGTGACAAAACACACCGTCCTGATTTCCACAGATTTTGACAATTCAAGAAACCTCTGTCCACCATCCACAGCTGCTAACACCAACAGATATAGTATTGCTTGTAGATATAGGGCCCAAGTCACTAGATTCCCTGGATGCCCTACTAGCCTCCTTTAGGGAAATCCCAGAGGACCATGGCTCTCTGCATAGTAGTTTTATAATCTAATGGGTCATTCATTATGTTTCCTCATAAACAGAAAGGCTACAAAGCCCCATTAATGGATTGCTAGGTGGTTTGTTCTCCCTTTGCTCCCATTAATGAGCACTATGCCTGGGCAGCCAGAAATTAAGATTCGTTCACTCAAATATTGTGCTTTGACAGGGTTATCTGAGAATTGTTATTTTTCTGGTTTTACATCCTAAACCACAAACAAAATTTCTGCAGTTGTACCATCAGTGTAAAATTTAGAGCTGTAAACTATCTGCTGAGCATCTACTAAACTATATACAAAGCAAAATAAATGAATTAGATTTTAAAATGCAGGGAAAAAAAGTAATCAAGAATTAGAGAGAAAAAAAGCTTTAAAAAAAATTGAAAAAAATGTCTCCTCCAATTACTAACTTATTTAAACAATAACATGATTTTCATACTTCATAGCCTTATTTTAAATTTTAAATCCCATCTTCACTTCATTTACTATTTATAAAATGCTTGTATTTTTCATAAGAGAATAGGAAAAGTGTAAGATCAAGCCATGAGTCAAAATTAAGGATTCACTATGGGCCTGTTAATAAAATTAATCTACAAACCCAGTAGGTGATCAATCTCCAGTTGTGAAAAGAAATTTGCTTGGGCAGAGAGACTCTGCAAATGTGCAGAGCACTCCGGAGCACCAGGGTACCTTCAGCACCAGGAGAAGGTCCAACCCTCTCTGCAGCTTTGGGCCACTGCTACCAGCGAGGTCCCACAGAGCACGACCAGCTCAGTTAACAGGGATGCAAAGCCTGAGGGAGGCCTGTCAAGTGAGATTTAGGATACCACAGCAACAGTTATCTTCAGGCACACCACCCTGCAGGCCTCCCTCAAACACTGAAAATCATCAGTTGAAAGAAATGTAGACAAACAGATTCAAAGAAGATCTTCACACACATGCATGTGTTTTTCTCTTCAATACTGTCTACTGCATTTTCTTTTTTAACATCTATTGCAAAAATAAATTATTAGCCCAATACAGACGGCAAACAATGTTTAACACCAGTAAGTGAAACCAAATGTTCTCAGTCACTTGGGTAGAGAACAAGCTGACCCTGCAAAGGTTTGGGTTTGTTCCCTGATGGAAGCCAGTGTAAACTCCAAATTCCCAGCTTTAAAGTTCCCTGTAACTGTATAATGCATTTGCTGTAAGGAAGCAGAGACACTGTGGTTATTCTGGGGAAATCTGTTACATTCGTTTATGAATTTGCAGGTGAATCAATTGGTTAAAAAGAACAAAATAATGCACAATGTTGTGTAAGATGCAGTGTAGTGTCGATATAGTAATACAGTATATAATTACAGTAATACAGCAGATACAGTGAATTAATCTCATGTGAATCCGAAATGAACAACAATTACATTTACTCTTCTGAGCTTTTTTTACGTGATACTGCCACTAGTAGTCAGCACAATATATGAGATTGTGTTCATGCATGTAAGGGAGTGAATTTATCAAGATTATTTTTAGTATGGCATGAATTAAGTTCTTACTGAAGTCAAAGCAAGGTTTACAGTTATTATTACTACAAACCCATTACAAAAATCAGGAACTTCACTGTTACCACACTGGATACCTAAATTACGTCTTCAAATCCTAAAAAAAATTTAGTTTAATTTTAAAAATGGGACTTGTGCAGCTTTTTTGAAGAGACACTGAGAACTTCTGAGGGCCTCACTGCTAACTCAAGTACTCTTCACTATTTAGGGATCTTCCAAAAACAATTACAAATCACAAACAAAACAACCTACAATACCTGTACTACATTGGTGGGGTGACCCTGTGTGACATCTACTTGGTAAGAGCCATGTGCAAGAAAAAGATAAGCACATATTTGCCTACAAGCAATGCCGTCTCCTTGTAGGACAGATTTCATTTAGCCCATTCCATATTTCATTAACCCCCCATGGAATTAGTGCATCACTTGAGAATCTCAAAGCCTACTACTCCAGAAAAAAAAGCTTAAGGAGGAGATACCTTTTAAGTCAATAGGATTTTTGTAATTTGGGGACTCTACTAAGAAAAACGAAAAGTATGACCCAGTTATACCTTAAAGGCTCAGAAACCAATACCAAGGGAGGGGGAAAGCACACAGGCTAAAAAGATGTAAAGTCTGGCATGTTTTTTTCTTTGTTTTGGTTTTCTCTAATATAACCTTTTGATCATCCAAATTCTTATTGCTTGACAGTATGAGGGGAAGCAAAACATCTGTGCCCTGAAAATGCAACTTCACAAGACCACAACTGCATATGAACTCATTCCACATTTCCTAACAGTTGTCAGGTAGCTCAGTTCGTCACCTTTCTGCCAACGTGGTTCTGAACAAAACACAGAGCACGCTTCCTCCTTCCCTGTAAAGCTCTGATTAGGCACTATGAATGTTTAACAGAGATTAGACCTGAGAGTCAGTGCATCCTAAGGCAGCTGCACAGTCCCCTTCTCACTCCCAGATCTGCCAGAAAGCACAGGCCCTCTGAGCAGCCAAGGCAGCCTCTCCTCTCCATCCTGCCCAGAAAGGTAGCACCACGATATTCAGGCAGGTGCCAGAAGGATACCTCTGGGTAGCCAACTTCAGTAGGTGTCCTGCAGCACCCGAACATTTCGCCACTGAAACCTTCCCAAAACTCTCTGAGCATCTGTGAACCTCTGCAAAGTCTGCTTCCACCACTTCAAACAGTTTTCTAATCTGTTTTATTCCCCACAGTAAAAAGAGATCACTTTTTGTCAAGTGATCAGTTTAACCAAAGGCCGGATGCAATGTGTAACAGGCACCATTAACCCTACTATCCAGTGGTCTTCCCTGGCTCAGGAGCACTTCCACATACTTCTGGGCAATATCAGGTCCAGACTTGGGGAGAGTACCCAGGTAAAATCTCAGGGCAATACTGTGTCCCCATTTCTTGTGGCTGTGCTCCTTCCCAGGCAGCCAATGATCATTTTAACTCTTTCAGCCTCATTTTTGTGTTGGCAGAATACTGTAATGGTCACTTCAAGACATGGGTGAAGTTTCTTGTTTCTGTGCTTGGAATGATTTCATTGTGAGGGTGGCCAAGCACTGGCACAGGCTGCCCAGAAAGGTGGTGGAGTCTCCATCCTAGGGATGGTCCTGGACATGGTCTTGGGCAACTGGGTCCAGGTGGTGCTGCTTGAGCAGGAATTGACAAGATGACTTCCAGAATCCTTCCATCCTTAACCATGCTATCATTTTGTGAAACACTGAATCAGTTATATAGTAAGAAATCCATAGTGGAACAAACCTCCATCACTACCTTTTAGATGGTTTTTGAGTCTGTTTTTTCTTTTATAAGCTGGTCGTTTTCCTTTCTGATGTTATAGTTCCTTAAAAGCTATCTGCAGTCCTTACTTAAGCAAAGCCCCAAGGGAACTTTTCTGGACTCATTCCTTACAAGGAAGCTTGTATTTTGGAAATGGTAAAGCTGGAGTAAGCAGCAAAATGTTTCTGTGTCAGGAAAGGAAAAAAAAAAAAGAAGTTTTTTGATAGCATTAGATTATTTTTTTTTTCTTATGTCATTATGGTGATTTTAACGTGAGCTACTTCCATTCACTTCAGTGGAGTTCCTCTCAATTTATCTCTGGGTGACAGAAAACAGAGTTCATCCCTCAGGCATACTTTTTACACGGACTCTTTCAGGAGAATTCCCCATTACATGCTCATTTAATGCTTTTGATTCTGAGTCAACCCTTGTAAGTGGTAATGAAAAAACCCCAAGCCCTAACTACCTTAACCAGGTATTCACTATTTAATCAAATTACAGATTTTAAAAACATATTGCAGAGTGGTAATAGCTATTAGGATACACAGACTAAGGAAGGAACAGGGCATTTCCTTGAGTCTGCTAAGCAAACTAATGCAGTTTCATAGACCTCTATTTGCACAGGAGATAAGAAATGAAATACTAGGGGAAAAAAAATACTACACTCATTTAAAATAAGTTAATTAGCTCTGAAATAACTGTCTAAAGAGTCAGGAAGCACAGACTCCACACCAAAAGGACAAATGGAAAGAGACAAGCACGAGGTTTGAATGTTACAATTCTGAAGACTTAGTCACTGCATTAGCAGAGCACACAAACAGTCTGGTATTGTCAGGGCTGACTTCTATACAGCACATAAATCTTTATTATGAGGCACATGTTTCTGACAGCCCCACAGCACACAGGCTGTTGCAAGATGCCTTTCAAAAGAAGCAACAGCCTCACCATGTGTGGAAAAGATGGGTTTGCCATTACAGTGCCTGATGCAGTTAAAAAATCTAGCAAGCACTTAGTGTATGTCATCTGCAAAAGCCTCACAGGTAACAGCCAAGCAGCTGTCTGAAAGAACCCCACACAGGAATGCAAGTTCAAAAGGGGAGATCACTGGGGTGGCCAGGAGCCCAAAAAACTGAACTTTGCACTTGCAGTGCAACCTTTATTTAATGCATATTACACGGGACAGCGCGTTAATATTCCTCTCCTGAATGAATGGCAACAAGAAGCAAAAAGCAGGTAGGGTAATGGGGCTAGGAATGGGAAAAACACCACTTGGGGTACTCTCAGAATCATCATCTGGCAAACAAAATGAATAACTGACAAGAAGGATCTTACACAAGGATGCCATGAGGAGAGCACTGGAGTAGCAAGAGCTGGGGAGAACCGCTGCTGCTGACAGAATTCAGAGAAGTTGTGAAGATTTGGGGCACTCTGATGCAGGTGCTCTGATGGTTTATCAGTGTTTTCTTGTTATTTACACCTGTCTTTAATTAAACTGTTTGCTCAGTCCATCATCACGTTGGCCTCTATTTTGAAGGCATGCTGTGACACAGTATGGTGGCCTTTCCTCTGGTGGCTAGTTTGTGAGTATCTACTGTATATGCCTGCTGTGTGTTCTTTTGGTTTCAGGCTGAAGGCACTCCTGGGGTTCTGCATTACTACCCTAGCAAAATTATGTAAGCATTATTGCCTCTTTGCTTTACACATTGAGGGGCAAAACTCTTTTATCTGCAGTACAAATGCTTGTTTTTATCATGGAGGCACAGGAACGTATTCTGAGAGTTAGAGAATTTGCAGACCTTTAAAGAAAATATCATCACTGTCAAAAGGTTCATCACCTAACTTAACGAAAAAGGCAGAATTCCAGACCTACAGTTTAAATTAGTGGATTAAATTCTATCAGAACAACATTTTTCAAGAATGAGGGCCTGAAATTACACCCTTCAAATAGGTTTCATGTATTTAGGGGCTGATGGATGCTAAAACATGGTTTCAAAACGCCAGAATGGGAATTTAAATATAGGTAACTGTTAAAGAACAGTGCAGTTATATTATCACAACTTAATACTTAAAACCACTCAAGATGGCATTGCAAGCATTTGAAGGTAAATGCCTCATTAACAGATTGCTGCTTTTATCATATGAGTCACTAAGAACTTCTGTTATGATGATAAAAGCAGATTAAAAGCTATTAAAAAAAATCAATCATGTACAAGACAGTTCTTCAAGGTGTTGCTTTCTCTGTAGCACAGGGGGTAAAAAATCTGCAGAAACCAAGTGCTACATTTTCCCTGGTATATGACCATATATTCTTTATTATTTTTTTTTCAGAACAGCAGCTGGCCTCTGAACATGTTCAGCAGGTATCATTAAACAGGGATGTGAAAAGCCACAAATTATTTTCACTGACATTCTTCCCCTCTAATTGGGGTTGCAAATAAGTCTGGCAGGACTGAAAAAAAGAGGCAGGAATGCTTCATGGAAGCATTTTTCCTTCAGTGACTATGAGGTTTTCTTATGTCACCTTTGCCCATCCTTCAAGATGCTGCAGGAATCTCTTTTGTACCAAATTACCCTCTGTGTGGACCAAGGAGAGGTCCAGATCCTGAGGGATTTCAAACATACAGTACTTAAAAACCCCAATCTAATGTTGAGGTGTCATTGCACAACTCATGACCCCCACAAGCTTTCCTAAAACTTATTACCAGAAAATCATCCGGTTTTAAGATACGGATGCAAAACCAGGACCTTCTTGGCTCCCTGAACATCTGCTTGAGTACAAACTGCAGTATTTTCCCCAGTATTTTCGGGCCAGAACACAGGCTTTGAACACAGAGGAGAAGCCTGCAGGCCAAGGGCACATGCAAATACCAGCTCTTCTGATAGATGGAGCAGAAGCACAGCGTCCTCTCTCAGGCAGGGACCATTTTAAGAGCTTCAAAATGCTCTGCTGTCCTCCTGTGATCAAACTAAGATTATTTCTTTACTGAGTGACATGCTTCTGCTGCTCTCTCCCCAACTGGATTTAATTCTTGATATTCAGGGTGTCTATTGAGACTGAACATCTTGCACAGTGCCAATTTATTTCCAGCTAATAGAGGCTCAAAAGTGGTAGCATAGTTTATTATGGAATTCATTAATATCTGATTTTAAGGATGTGGCATATTCTGGAAGTGGCTGAAAATTACAGTGTTGCATAACTGCTGTGATCTATTTAAAATTACATTTTTCTATTTCAGAAGTTCAAAAATTAACAAGGAAGAGAGAGAGAAAAAGGAAGCAAATTAAAGATTTGAAGACTACTGAAGATGGTTCACTAAGAACCAGCAGGCTAACAAAGAAATTACCAGTCCTCTTGAAATGCCTCATGTGTACATATTAGTACCGTAACAAATTCTTGTTCTGACTCCTGCTTCATGCCATGAACATTCGTGCCATCTTTAGCAGGAGGGCTCATGGATCAGAAGTCATACTCTGAACAATCACTGGCCCGAAGAAGAGGGCCTGTTTTTAATAAAATGCCAGAGACAGCCTCACAAGGCTGCCCTGGAAGCAGCAAGGCGAAACAATGAACAAAGATTTCTCAAAACCCGTAGTAATTTTTACATTTCTATGAGTTCTATTTTCTGTGTTAAAAATGAGGCAAGCGACAGAAGAGCAAAAGGCAATTATATAACCAATCTGAACCACCTCGAAAATTACTTGCTCAAATACCACCCTCCTTCTGAAAGATTTCTTTCAAATAAACACCTTCTTTCTGAAATGCTCAGATACAAATACATTACTTCACCTACTACTGCTGCACTGTTACCTCTGAGGAAAGCACAGGGGCCACCTCAGATTTCCAGATCTCTCTCCAGTGATTTGAAAGTATAAGTGACCAAACAGCATCTTGATTAATGAGCACTTTCTTACTACAGCTTGAACGAGCACAAGGACTAATTACTCATGCAAGAAAGAGCTTCCTTCAACCAAATTACCTACTTGCTATTCCACAGCACTCTCTTCCTGGGCAACCTTCCATCTACCCACACAGAGTAGGTGACAGTAACCTTCTAGGTTTAATAAAACTTATACTATTAAGTGGTGTGATTAAAAAGATTAAAAAGAAAAAAAAATAGAAGAAGAAATACCTTAGATATCCTCTAAATAACACTTAACTAGTATTTCATCACAGTATAGAACAGCTGTAAAAAGCACATGTCCACCTTCATTATAAACAATTTAGTTTTAATAAATTACATTAGATGAAAATTTAATATGGGAGCTGTTAGAACTGGTTCATTAACCCTAACATCTCATTTACAGAATAAGTAATTTCTATGGGTCCAGTATACAGCTTACACTAAACTAAGAATGAAGCCAGTATTTAAGGGCCAAATTCAACTCCACTTCAAGTGTACCAAGTATTTATGTTTTTTTCATCTCAATCTTTCATGTAAAAAAGACATACAACTAAAATGACAGAATGCTTGCTGAAAATAAAAGGCTATCCTAATTCAACTATCATTAACAAAATAAACATTAAGTTTTTTTCTAATCATGTTCCTAATTTAATCCCAGATTGAAATAAACATATTATTTTTGTATGAAAAAAACTTAAAATCTATGAAAACCAATGTAACCTGTTACTTAAATGCTACGTATGCTACCCTGTAGCTCCAACACCTCATAGTTTTCATTATACATTATTCTTTTATTGATATTCTTACTAAATTATTAGTTGCATAATGCATTAGTTCATCTTAAACCAAAACGTCTCAGCCAACGACAGTGTTATTTCTCAGTTACACAGTTTCTTCATTTCAGATGAATACATCCACTATGCACCCTTTTATTTCTCTACAGAGTCGTAACAGAAATACTGACTGAGCAACAGCAATTGTAAACCAGAGGGAAAGTCTGGATATCTCCAGTTTCTGTTTATTTCTCAGTAGCCAAGGAGCAAGTGTTCTGTAGCAAAGATGGAAAAGAGGTTAACTACAACAGGAAACAGAGGCCCTCTGACTCCATAGCTCCTTGAAGCAAAAATGTAATGCCAGCCTCCAATGAAAATAATAAAACCAGAAATAAGGGTGTTCCTGTACATTTTCATGCACCATGTGGCTCATAAAAGCAATTCTGCTCGCAGGAGATCATTGCTCTCTGTACATATATGATAATTAGGAATAGCATAAGGTGCTTAAACGCAAAAGGATTAACACCACGCAGCAAACCAATTGCAAGATAACTATTCTGGTTTACAACAGGGAGGGTAACAAAACTGGTCTTCAAATGCTCTGGCAAACACTGAATTGCTTTGATTGAGATTTTACAAAAAAGGTATTCACGTTCAGGTATACATTTGTCACTACTCCCCTATTGCTAAAATGTCCCATCTTTCCCATCAGCAAACAACTGCTTAAAGAAATTAAAGTCATTTACACTGAATACCTTATTCAGTCAAGGGGAAAGGCATACTTTTCTGCATGCTCCAAAGGCTGTAACATTTAGTATCTCAAAGAAGTCTTCTCGGAACTTCAGCCTAGGGTAATAAAAATTCTAGAAACTGTTCTTCATTGAAATTTCCCTGGTCAGTGAAAGCCATTTTACTGACATGCCTGTAGGATCCTGTACAAAAGTTCAGACTCTGAAGATGGTGAAAGTGTCACAGCGCACCTCTACTAGTACAGATGTTATCTACAGCAAGATCGCTCAGTGAATACACAATAGAAACCCAAAGAGAACTTCTCTTCTTTGCTTTCGATTCAAACCACTCGTACACAGAGGAGGCGGAATAGCACGGACTGTATGCCAAAATACAGAAGCCTTGCAGGTTATTCGAAGTACAACTTGAACATTATGTCTCCTTCTGCTGATACAGTTCATTTCTACATTATAAGGAACCCCTGTAATGCACGTAACAGCGTAATATTGCCTCAAGTTTTTGAAGCCTCTCAAAGGCACCAAAATACCTTCCAACTGAGCCAGCATAATATTAACAGAGTAGGAAAAAACCCATGCATCACAAGGATCATAACTCACAATGCTCTTGAAAAATAAAATAGTCAGAACCGAGGATGTAGGAATTGGTATGAAGTTCATAATAGCTATGCTACACCCTCAGAATGTACGAAAATGTCTAAACACAGCATTATATATCATAAGCATCCTACCTTCTCTGTTCTGATGAGCCCTGCCACTCACACTTATATAAAAAAAGTACATGAATGCGTGTGTGGGCTGTGGTACAGACATGCTTGTCACATGGCTGATGATCTCAACCACATGAAAACCCTTTCAATTTACCAAGCACACCAAACACGTATCACCTACATTTCTCCACCTATCTACAGATAATCAAATGAATGAATCTGATTGAACTGATACATCTAACAATATGAACAGTTCTGCACAAAACTCTGAAGTACTTCCAGTTGTTTGATAGGAATTGTGAGGAATATGCAGAACAGAAGGTGGCACGTACACATTTTTTGGCTCCAAATAGGGATGCCCTGTCTAACATATTGCCTCAATTCCAAACTTCTCTTTATATCGTATTTCACTGTCTTAAGTTCCCCATATATTCCTGTGTATCTTTAGATAGATGACAGGCAAATATACATTAGAACGGTGACCCAAGAGCAGTTTCATACTGAGCAAGGCAGACTTCCCATTTTAAGTAGCATTTGAGTTCTTTGACTATAAAAACAAAGTAACAACAACAAAATCCTCCTTCATTCTCTAATCAATTTTTCTCATGTATACTGCTGAGAATAAGATTTCAAAAACTGGATGATTTAGCTAGGCAGGACTTTGTAAGACATGTGATGATGAAATTTTTTTTAAAGTTGTTCTCCTTCTTTTACCTACTTTAAATTTCTGAAATCATGTGAAAAGAAAATTTGTTTTTAAAATCTACTATTCTGTAATGAGAGCTAGAGACTTTATTAAGGTCAACAAACAGGTAGTTGAGGTCCTCATGGTCTTTTAAAATTTCATTTCTCAAAAAAAAAGCTTTGAAAACAACATGACTCGTTCATATTCCAATAAAATTAAAGGAAAAAAAAAAGACATCTTAGATTCTTAGATTAAGCTCTTCATTATAAATACTCTTGAGACTGAAAAATTGCCATTATTGTCTGACTGTATTTTTAAGAGAGACTTCACTGAGAGTTCATGAAAGCTGCAGGATTGCACTGCCAGAGATTCAAATCCTAATGAACTTACTACCATCATTTTCCCCACTATGTAAAGCAGCATAGATGAACAGAGAAGTCACAGCCCTCCTTCCAGCTACAACTTCGTCAATACACACTTTCTCATATTCCAAACCTCCGTAAAGTAGGCACTTTAGAGGCACAGGTACATAAAAGTGGATACTCATTGCCCTAAGACAGCCAATTGATGAAAGCATTGAAACACCCCCATCATATTCTCATCCCCCGACTGACACACACTAGTCCTTTCCAAGGCACCCATATGGGAACGTTGATACCAGAGTTTTCCAAACAGCCCTTTCATCTCAAAACCATTAACTCTTTTGACACTTGTAGTACCCCCAAGCTCCTGCAGGCAGTGAGCACAGGAGGTCTCTGCTGAACTGGATAAATGCACCTCACTGCCTGCAGCCAGGGAAGAACTCATCGCCTGCAAGTGGGAGCAGAGATGTGACACGAACCCTCACTCAACCAAATAAATAAGCACAAGGTGCTTATTCAAGCCCACAGGGCAACACTGCAGAGTCACATGCTCTTCTCAAACAGGTACATGTACACAGAAGTCACAGCCGGTGCAGAATTTATGAATTCTTGAGTACGCACAAATATTCTTCTCTCTCCACAGTAGTAGCTAAAGTAGGTTGGAAACCACATGCCATAATGAGATAATTTATTGACAAAATGCAAATCTTCAGAACATCTGTCTGTGGGGCCTCTCCATAAATTCACATAAAGCTATCAAGGCTCAGTCTTACAGCACAGCACAACCACGTTGAACAGCGTTTCAGACGCTCTTCAGATTCTCCGGTATTCTGGATACTGTCCAAGTAGTAATTAATAGAGTCAACACACTCCCAGTATTTGGTGTTGATTTGGAACTGCACAAAACTGTCTCCTCTGAGAGGAGTGAAATGCAGAACGTTAAATCACATTGGATGCTTTCAGATGTGGAACTTACACAATATTTGCTGCGGATAAGAAAATCTCATCAGCCCTTATTCACACTAGATAATAACAAACTATTTTCTGTCAGAGACAGGGACATTTTAAAAAAACATGCCATATCCTCCAGTTATGAAAAGAAACAGCCACTTCACAAAAGCTTTATTTTATGGTAATATCAAAATAATGTAAATAATACACTGGAAGCAGCACAAGGCAATATGAGCTTCATATAATCCAGTTACCTACCACCAAATCACTGAAGAGGGAAGAAATCTGCAGCCTGTGTGGTGCTTACAAAACAGCTGTACTTACAGTCAGCAGAGGGGCAAAGCCTTGTGTTTATTTCTGGAATATCTAGGCAGGAATGGTATCAGCACCAATTTTCAGTGGCCTCACCTCCAGTTTGCAAGACCACAGCTGAAAGGGCCAGTCAGTCCATTATATCCCTACAACATCCTGCCTGCTGAGCTTGCAAGGATGGCAGTTCGCACCTAGCAAACAGCCTTTCTTGCTCACTCCCACCATACATGAAGCCACAGCTTCACCAGAGCACTCAGATAAAGTTTTGACTGTTGAAGAAGGCTTCAGTGTCCTCTCCAGAAGCACTGTGTAAGCATTTCCAACAGTGCTTCCAGCGCTACCCGTCTCTGAGATGAAAGCCACAAAACAGAGCAAGGCATTTACAGATATTAATGTGTTAGTATTATTCTATTATCAAGTCAACCAGGAGAAGGCAATGCTGTGAGTAAAGGTCTGTAGCAGCTGGTGCTCTACAACAGTGACAAAGATGTGAAGGAAAAAGGGAGGACTGTATAAGAGAGAGGAATGCTTAAAGAGCATTCAAACATGATTGTGTTTTGTTTAAGAGGGGACTTGCTTTCAGCTCAAAACTGAACACTGCATACCCAGCTTTTTCTTATTCATAACCAAAGATAGCCCTTGCAGGGGGCAGGTATTATCAGGCCCTTTGCAGCCTGAGTGTTTTATCGAGCTACCGTAATTCTCTTTGACTTCTGAAAATCAAACTGTTAGTGCACACTTTATTCAAACTTTTAAAAACATTAGTGTCCAAGTGCTGTTTCACAGATGTCCAAGTATCTCAAGGACAGCCCAGGAAAAGGACCTAAAATAAACTGCCCATGATCTTAAATTTACTGCATTCACATGGAAGATTTTTAGGGCTCCGTGAAATAGCAAATACAAATGTGAATTGATCTTGCAAAATTAGGAAGTCACAGAATCACAGAATAAGCTGAGCTGGAAGGGACTCATGAGGATCATTGAGTTCAACTCACAGCCCTGCACAGCACCATTCCCAAGTCACTCCTCCCTTCTACAGGAGAAGCTAATAACATAAAAAAAATTCTCTCTGCAACTGGATATAAATAAATCACCTAACTACTGGATATATAAATGAAATAAATGTTTATATTCCTCCTACTAATTGAATACAGGAAGTAAACAATTTTCAAATGGGGCTTTCCTGTTCCAATACCAGATACCAAAATTTCATTACCCAGTTGTAATTACTTCCTCCTCATTATGTAGTTTATAGGCAGAGAGGGAGAGGAAGGCTATGTTTAATACATATGTGGCACTGGGCAGAAAAAGTGATGGTGATTAGGCAGGGACATTACTGCAGCTCGTCTCGAGTTTTGGTTAGCTTTATACAGGTTCATGGAGGAGCACAGAATTCATGCCAGCACAGGTTTAACCTGCCAGGAATTTTGCAATGCATTTGAACCATCAGAAGGAATTTGTATTTCACAGAAACACTGTAGTCAAACAGTGAGATTTGAAGGGAAAATGAAGTGGAACCAGGATGGGAGAAAAAAAGGGAATGAATGGTGGCAGGTGGTGGAGGGGAACCAAATTCTAAATAATCAGGCTCAGCAGAAAATTACTCTTGAAGCAGGCAGAGCCAGAACAAGGAAAGAGGCAATCTTCCAAATATATTTCGGTTATTTAGGATATAGCTGTATGGTATCAGGTGACTTGCAAAGCAACGAGCTTATTTCTGTAGCAAAGTGGTGGCACTAAGGAATCAGGAAAAGTAACATTCCAAGACACTGTGCTAACTTTCTTGCAAGAGACCAGTTACTTTGATTTCCCCTTATGTACTTTTATAGCCTTAGATGACCTCACCACGAGAGCCCTGTCCTCTCTTCCCAACCTAGAAAACAATAAACAGCATTCACTCCTGCTACAAAAATAAATAAAGTGTATATATATATATATATAAATTACACCATGCAGTCATGGTACAAACCAGCTCTTGTCTTGAGAAAGCGAACAAGGAAAAACACAACAGTGTTGTTACTTACATTCTTGTATTGCTGGTCTTGTTGATAATTACAGATTTTCCAGTCTGATCCACATTGTGATCCATTCCAAAATAAGCTGCCACTCTGTGCACTAGCATCCTCTGATAGGACGACATCTGAGGGAACTTTTTATAGTGATTACTAGAAACAAAGGAGACAAACAGCATTGATAATTACATTTCACTCTAAGCTATAAATAAATGAAAACAGCAATACATTTGATAATTCAGTGGACCGAAATCTCATTGAAAACTTCTCCGTTACGCATTTACATAAAAATGTTTGCTACAGAAAGGCTGAAGGAAAAAGAAAAAAAAGGAATTAATTTTAGAATTTCTAATAAGCACATTTCCATGTGCAACATTGGGACAAACAAAGGTTACACTTCACGGTACCTAGTCAGTATTCTGTGTGTTGGGAAGAACTCGTCCCCCAGTCCCCCACAGGAACTCACACTCCATGCACAGCCAATCCCACAGATTTGCTGAGACACTGGCAACAGCTTTCTGCCTTTCTCCCAAAGGTCAGATACAGGGCAATTCTGGAAATATCTAGTTCAGCAAACACTCCTTTTTTCCTCTATTACTGACAAAATGCTTATTTCCCATCAGCATAATTCTTTCCTCTGCTGTTATTCTGACTCTCTAAAGCTGCAGGAATATTTTATTATAAAGACCACATAGCAGCAAGAATCCCTCCGCCTCAGTTCAGTTCTATGTTCCAATGCATTAGAATAACATAGCACAAGGGAAAAGCCATGAGACAACATATTTGATTATTCTCTATACTAAAAGCTTTAATTATACTTTTGGATCTAAATGAGAGGAGCCAGTGCAATTGCAACACAATGAAAAGCAAAAGGTTTCCATTTACATCTACTGTATTTTAAGCAGTCCCACCACGTGGCAGGAAATAGAAGCCTGCTCTTGCAGCGTGCCAGTAACAGCCCTCAGGAGCACTGTGGTCCATATGAGCGTATCCCTCACACAACTCACACTGCCACACACACACGTGACTTAATAAACCAAGTGTGGAACTCAACTTACTTGTTGTCACTAATAAAATCAATAATTTCCTGTTCCATTTTCAAGAGTATCATTCTGTCCCTGTCAAAAAGAAATGCAAAGATTTGTACCATCAGCTGTGAACAGACACTGTAGAGGAAAATATTCATATATCAGTGTTTGTAAAGCTATTTTGCAAACGTTGTCAGTCATCTTGATTAAAAATGAAACATGCTTTTTTTACCCTGGATCACCTGCAGAAGACTACAGCCTGCTTTTCTGCACCTTCACTGACATACAGATTCCACTCTTCTGGGAGCTCACCTATGGTCTGAAAGCACTTTCAGCCACAACAGGCTGCAATCAATGTGTTGCATAGAAAGACTCTCACTGCTATGGACACCTTTTGGTCTTTTTTCACCCTTTTCTGATGGAAAATGAGATTTCCAGCTAAGCTAGATCTTTCACAAGAAGAGCTGCTACCCACAGAAATTTTCAACGTTTTTCCTGAGACATATCTTCCACAAGGCACTCATTTGCTGCAAGAAACCTGGACACATCTAATCTAGTTAGAGAGCACAGTGGAGAACACCACCTTTGAACTATGCCTCCCAGGAGACAATGCTGGAGTATTTCTCAGGCAAAATGCTATGTTTTCGATTGGAAGGTCTCAGATGTTCCCTTTTCCCCTCCTCCCCTATAAAAAACATTCAGAAGTTGCCCCAGCGTACTTCCACACATTTCTAAGCTTGACAGAGTCCCATCATTCCTTAGTTCTTTTGAACTTTCTCATTTTACACAGATAAAGCAACTGAAGGACTTTACATCATCGATACAAGAGGTTATGCATGCAAGCTGTTAGGTACCCAATTATCCTGAGTTCTCCTGGGAATAATTGCAGAATTACATGGCACCTATTTCGCAGATCCAACTGAAATCAACATTGAAAATCACAATGTATAAAAATGTTACAAATCTTTCCTTGGATGTTTAGAGGCAAATTTAATGATGAGATGGGCTTGTAGCTCCAAATGAAAACTCTGGGAATACTGAGAGCAGAATTTGGCACTGAGCACAGGCTTTTAATTGTGTGCAGCATTCCTAGAAGAAAGCTACTTTACATTCATATACAAATCTCCAACCGCAATAGTTATAATATATTATTGCAATCACCACGCAGAGCTGTATATAAGAAGGTAAGGACAAAGACCAGATGTTATTGAAAGTGAAATTAAGCAACGGGTGACTGGATGGGGAAGTAGAAGTTGATGACTTTTTATAGCATTTTTCTCAGTTAACAGCCTACCTCCTTTACATTTTCCCTCATAACCATCTCCAGAACAAATAAAACGCAGTGTACAGTTACGGGAAGTCGAAGACTGCCAGCTACAATTTTAGGAATGTCAGCTCTAATGCAGGAAATACCTACCTGGGGTTATTCTTTAATGTGTTAATGAGAAACTCATGCAAATCTATGCCTGTTGAGTCTGTATACTCTTGACTGCAATCTGAAAAATAAAAACAAACAGCCTCCACTCATTTATTTCATTTCAACTGTTCCGATTAACTATGCTGTAAGTCAAAATCCATTTTCCAGCAACAATCTGAAAGCATATGCTCTGAAAGAAAATGTACATTTGGAGTTCAGCCGAGAAAGATCTACATTCTGAAACATCAGGTGGATATTCATGGTTCCTCTGTACCACTCCACTGAGAACACAGCATCAAAACTAAACACTGATAGAAACTGCTGGGTATTTGAAACCCACAGGAAACCTTCAAGGCCATTCAAGACACTGCCAGGTTCTTCCTTTAAACCATTAAAAAAATTTAAAATGAGGAAAGAATGTTTTATTCATCAATGTCTCTTTGCGTCACTTAATAAATGCCGTACACCCAGCAAATGAGGAATCATGCCAGTGGGAACTCTATTTGCATTAAAAGACTTAAATCCAATGACACCTGGGAGTAGGCAGGTAATAGGGATGCGTGACAGGAGCCAGAATTAATTTTTCAGCATTATCTCCTGACTCAAATGTACACACAGATCCTCAAGTTGGCATGAACTCTGAGAGCTCCATTGAAGCCAAATGACAATTCACACCAGCCGCAGATCCACACCCAGGTAGGCAATGATTATTTTTGAGTGATTACACTGCAACTTTATACCATTGATTATTAAAAAGATTTTAAAAAGCAATACCAAATTAAGATAAAACATCTTTCCTGAAGAAGTCTTGGTAGGTGATAATAGCAGATTGCAATGCAGGTTAAATGTCAAGGATGAATTCCCTTACAGCATTTAAGATAAACTCTCCATGAGAGAGGAGCAATAGTGAAGAGATTTAATCTCTACTGCCAACACTGCACAAGTTACATGCCAATATATTATCATTAATCTGGATAAAAAGTGTATTAGTGTCTTATACACTATGTACACTTATTATATAATCACACATATATTTATATATTTATGTGTTTATACCAACACAGTTAAGCATTTAAAAGATTGATTTTACATTACAGAAAACTAAAAACATCTAATAGAAGACCTCAGTTTGGAAGGTTTCTTCACTTTCAAAGTCTGATGTTTGTATGAAAAACACTCTCATGCACACACATTTCAGGTTCTGAATTTTCTCAGTGTATGAAAACACCTCTGCTGTGTATATATACACAAATAAAGAAATACATCCTTGTAAAAACATACAATCCTTTCTACAATAGTAATTATAATAATTTGAATATTTTTAAGTTCACCTTTTGATAACATTCTGATCTTGCTTTTTTCAGTGTTTTTATCTTTATTTTTATCCTTCTCTTTTTCTTTCTCGGAGTCATCTTTACTAGATTTATCTTCTTCTTGCAAGCTAGGAAAACTTGAAAGCTGTAGTTGGATTGATTCCTGTTGGGGAAAAAAGATAGATAAATTATGGGCCAGATTCAGTAAGCTTTCCATAGCTTCCAAGCTGCAGATATTGGCATTAAACTGTGTGTAGCTAGAAAAGTTGAAGCCAGATACATTTCTTTCCTATTTGAAAAATGGTATTTTATATCCAGGAGAATAATGACATCTTAGAGGCCAAATTCTAGTGGTAAGTAGGTATTTCTTCTCTAATATTTTGAATGTTATAAAATTTAGGCTACCTCTATTAAGGGGACTATATTATTCTACACTTCTGTAATTCTCCCTTAAGACTTTTCAGAATAATGAAATACTTTTCATATGGCCTTTCTTAATTAATTCTGTAATTTAATACTACATATGTTAAGTGATGATCAATGGATAGACATCTGAAAAATAAAACTTTTTTCCCTTCACCAGAAAATCTGAAGGTTGATATGAATTGTTTTGGACATGTAAGTGCAGTATCAGCTAAATGGAGTTTTATGGCTCTTGTAGTAGAAGAGTGCCAGCAAATTTTATATTCCATTGTATACAAGAGGGCTTAATAACTTACCAGGTAATTCCTATTTAAAGACATATGCAGATGTGCCTTTTGCAAAAGGGGGGAAACCTGCCCTGTGATTTTTCAAGGATGTAGTAATAAGTGAACTTCTCTAAGACATCACAAATTTTACCTTCAAAAATTCAGTATTTCAGAGAGACTACGAGTCCCTTTGAAACATGCTTCAGCTTTAAAAAGTTAATAAAAACTGAGAATTCAAGATGGTTTTCGTTTTCTAATTTTCTTTAAAGAACTTGTTTTTCCCTGCTCACAACATTATTTTATACTGACTTTGTTTTAACAAAACCCAAATTGTTCTCTTTTTAAGTTACCATGGCATAATTTACATATTTCAGGAAATCCTAATCTGGGTTGACAAAATTGAAGGAAGCATACTTCTGTGTTTTATTCTTTTAAAGAAAAAAAAATTGCCCTGAAAATACTATGTGCTTAAGTAGTGTAAAAAAGCACATTTGAAGAAAGCTGTCACAAAACTCCCTGGTAAAGCAGTTTTCTTTAATAGAAGAAAATCCTGCATGCTTGATAATTTTGTGACATCATGTTAATAAAAACCTAATTCACGAATACTGGAGAAAACTGGAGTTTCTTGAATGCTAGTAAATTCCCTTCCTTCACTATTTTTCAAAGAATACTAGCATACCCAAAGATCAATAGAAAACTTTAAAGTAAGGGGTGTGTAAGCAACAATTAGGAAAAGATGCTTCCAGTAATTATTAAAAATTTTAGGTTTCTGAATTCTTTAAAGAACTACAAATCAGCCATCACAAGACATGTAAGACAAGATCCTAACAAAACAAGGTATCAGCATAAACATGCCACAGTAAGACAGAAATTGGTAATTTCTCAGCTTAATCATTACTAACTTTTTGTGAAGTTTGAATGTGGCACAAAAGACTTGAGATGAAAAGCATTGTAAAAGAGAAATGAAGACCTGGACCCAAAATTTTACCTGACCTACCACTCTTAATCCCCACTTCTGTTAGTTTTGTCTGACAGCCTTACCCAAAATCTGAGCCTACAGAGGGAAAGAGTGGGAATTCCTGGTCATTTGAGGTAAGGATACATTGAAAGATGTTTCCTAACCTGCTCAGTTGTGCTCAGAGAACTAATGCTGCGCCTGCCTTCTTTCACTTCAAATGGTGGTTTGATTTCTCATTCAAACAACAAACTTTGGATCAACCATTGCCAAATGACCCCAAAGGATAACTTGATCCCCAGCACTGCCCAGAGCAGAGTGACTGTGCCCTTAGCTTTTCAACAGGAGAAAAATGTAACTGGCCATGCTGTTCCCAGGATATTAGTCCTAAACTTCACAGTGGTTCTTAAAAATGCACTTATGAAAATGACAGACTTTACAGAAAAGCACATATATGAACATACAGTAAATACTGTTTTACATGTAACATAATACTGATGTATTTGCACTAGAAAAAACACACAAAAGGGCTGTAGAGTCGTGAAAGCAAGCTACTGTGTATTTTCTTAGATTTTTATTTATTTTTCTCAATAATAAAATACAATGTTAATAAATACATTGATACAAGTAGAGTGAACAACAAAATAGATTTTCAAATTGCAATAGTACACTTCTTGGTCTATAGTATAACATTAAAGGCAATATTTCTTTTAAGTAAGGACATAGTGAACCATTGGATAAGCACTCAAGATCAAGTAATACAGGTAAACAAGTTTTTTCCTTGTACAGGAAAATGAAGGCAAGTATTCAAATATAAATACAAACATCAAGTCTGCAGTACAATCCATACTCAGTAGTTCTGGCAAGGTACTGTACATTCTCTGACAATTAATTCCCTGTGGTTTGTAAACCATTAAGATTAAATAAAAATTAATTAAAAGTAATTCCAAATGAAAAATAAGCTACTTCTCCTCTAAACTGAAAGCAAAACAATTTGGTTGGCACAAAACTTCCTGTATCCTTCAGTCAGCCCAAGGAGGAGCCTGCCAGTCCAGCTTTCCATGGCAAAGCTGAGCCACATTCATTAGTTAAAGGTCAGCAAGAGCAAAAGGGCAATTCCTATCAAATTATTTACACCAAGCCAATTGTTTCTTTAGAAAACAGATGCCGGGGTCAAGGGAGACATTTCATCCCCCATAAACATTTAAGATGGTCAAAGAAATCTTTGCTGAGGCTGGTCAGTCAGGCAAGACTAAAGGCTGTGTGTAACAGGAACCCCTCCTCTGCCTGCTGTAAGGATAGGGATTTTGCCTCAACACCTGCCAGTCTCTCTGTGGTTTAGTACAGGTGCTGTGCAGTACATCATAAACTACTGGCGATGTTTCACACAAGCTCTTTATATCGCTCTCCTTTTCATTTGCCATTAAACAATAGAAAATACAAACAAAATTGGAACAAAAGCCACGCATTTTGAGTAATGCAAGTCAAGCAGAAAGCGTCTACCTACAACAGAACAACTGATAAAAGAACCTGCCCATCTACTGCATAAGCATCATTGTAGAGCAGTAGAACATGTAAATGTCCTGCTGCTAAACAACTTGGTTTTTGGTCTTTCAAGAAATTAGAAAAATAGAAAAACCTCTCCTTACTTACGAGCTAAGAGGAGAGACAGATTTGTTTCATTTCAAGTCAATAGAGGAAACAGTGAGAAAGTACACTTAAATGTCATGTTTTATTTTTGTGCTAAGCTCACAAAAAGCCACTTGCTCAAGCTCTCTCGATGGCTGACTTCAATTGCACATAAACATCTCAGAAATTATAGGCAGTGTTCATCATATTTTGGGTTTTAGTTAGCTGGGTTTTTTTTAAGCCTTGCTCTCACTAGGCAAGAAAAGAGGAGCAACTGAGGCTTAACTTTTGCTTTTTGGAGTACTTTTTGAAGTTAGTCTACAAAGACTGCCACTGGTTATTGTCCAAGGTGAGGAGTGCAGAGGACAGAACTCTACCAGCTGATGGGAATACAACACTACCAGTACAGATAAACTCAAATACACGCTTTTTGATATAGGATAATTTACACCAAGAGTTTAAGAAACGAATGCCACTCAGCAGGAGGCATCCTTGGCTCTACCAAGGTACTTTAGAGAGTGAAGGACCTTTGAATTTCATGTGAAGGGGGAACACTGACATGAACTGAAGTCTTAGAGGAACCACAAATCAGAGCATATTCATAACTGTATTTGGTGCAGCCTCGAAAGAGATAGCCTTAGAGAAAAGAACATATTAATATTCTTTTTGATTGTTACTATTTTTTAAAATTTTAAAATCTGAATTCTTTTGAATTCTTTTCCATTTGCTGAAATTTTCAGGGGGTCTGGAAAAAAAAGCAAACAACACCCTGTGATATAGTACAAAACTAGTATTTCAAATTCACGCTAAACCAGATAACTCCATAAAAACACGTTCATTGTTGGATGTAATTTTTCCCCCAAAAAAGACATTGTTAAATGCCCGATTAAGTAACACAATCATGCAACTGAAGATGGAGGTCAACCATGCAGCTAACAGCAATGATTGCCAAGTGTACCTGGTTGTCATGAAGGTTTTCCGCTCCCGGGCGAGGGGATGACTCTTCACACACAGCAAGACTCCGCACGAGTTTTCCCTTAGCTCCTGACTGAATAAGAGAGAGAGAAAACGAAACAGAAAACACTACTACTGACCCCAAGTCTCATAAGCTGTCCACATCAGCTGTTCCTAAATATCCCAAATAACTATTACCCACCCAGTCCTCAAAAGTGCATCTGCCTTCAACATGGATAAAAAAGGATTTTAAGCAGCAAGACATCTGCCACACAGGGAAGGTGGTAGGTTTCTTTTTGCTTTTATCATTTCAGCTACAGTTCACTCACTTCCGCCAAAAACTGTAACAGCAAAGAACAGATAGTCCAATACTGAAAGTAATTTAACATAAACTCAAAGGCTCCTTTTGTCATTTGGTTTGGGGTTTTTTTGGTTTGTTTTGGAAGTCCCTCCCCTTCTTCTGGTAGTATTATATCCAAGAAACATGGACAATGAAATGTGCATGTGTTATGGGTCTGCACTTGAAAAATTAAAAGAAGTTTTCTAGGGTTTTATTTGTTCCTAGAACCTCCTTCCCACACCTGCCTCCACCCATTCCTCCCTTAGGGAGCTAGTCAACTTCTGCTTCTTTATGTCAAGATGATTCCATTAAAATAAAATTCCAACAGAAACATTAATTACTGAAGTGAGTGAACCTTTTCCTTCTCCAGGGTGCACAGAAGCACACATGCCATCTAACACAAGGACATAGCAAGCCCAGCAGCATAAAATTATGATGGATAAAGAGAAGCCTGACACATTTTATCTGGAGGTAGTTCTCTACCTTTGTGTAAAAGGACTATGGGGTAGGGGGCAGGAAAAAACCCACAACACAAACAAAAAACTCAACCACGCAAGTGATGAAAGAATGCCATTTCAACTGTAGACAGACATTTAACTGAAATTCTTCATCCTGCTGTGGCATGCAATTCCAAACAGAGATGGACCCTTACCTTGGATCTCTTTTTCTGCTGATTTGCACCTCGTTTCTGGGTATAGCAAAAAAAGAGAAGCAGTTATCACTTCAGTGGACAGGGGGCATGACTAGAGAATTACCAATAAATAGACTAAATAATTTCTAACTGATGTTTTAAATCAGTTGCTGACTGTGAAAGCAACTTCCCCAAACCCAGTTTGGAAAGCAGGGAAAACCACGAATCATCTTTGCTCATTTTCATTCATTTTACAAACAGGTATAAACAAGAAAAAACACTACACAGTGTTCTGTAATTTTGCATTTAAGAAAAATATAAGAAAAGGTATACTTAAGTAAATGCTCCCCCTCTCCAAATTCCTCTTAAATTGTGGTCTCCCCCTTTATTTTTATATTCGATTGAGCAAAAAGGATTAAAAACCCCTCATCCGATAAAGTCTTCTTATCAAATTACCTTCTTAGGCTTTGCATAACAACTTTTTGTTGGCAGTAACACCTACAAACCAAACCACACATTAAGTAATTATTCATTAGTATTACCTGTAAATTCATGAGATCAAGGTAGTTTTCTAAATCCCCAAAGAGGGAAAACAGTCAAATATCTCACCAAGCTTTAACACAGATGTCTAGAAATAAACTTCTCAGAAAAAGTAATAACATGGACAGCAGCCTAAAGAGCTTGAAAGGTATAACAAATAACAGCATTTATTTTATAGTGAAATAAAAGAACCCAAAACACATTAATAAATTAAAATTTTAAAAAGGAAAAAATAGAAACAGTCTCAAAATCATAAGAAAAAAATAGAGGAAGTGTAGGCAATGAAAGAACTCACAGAAATGGAAAAGCAATGGTAACACATTGATATTTAATACGCCCATTCACTACTCCTGTCTTACCTGCAGATCTGTCTTGGAATCACTGAGCTTCTCTTCCTCTACTTCTGAGCTTTCAGATTTATTAAGAACACAGTTGTCCGGGTTGGCTTCAGAGATGGCAGTCTCCTGCTCTTTTGCAGCTTCCTCTGCTGTCTCCTGGTTCAATTTACCTTGCTCAGACATTCTTCCAGACAGAAATTAAAATAACAAGATTTGGTGACCTGAAAGGTCAAGATACCACGACACAAACACACACAAAAAAAACATTGGGGGTGAAATTTATTTTTTCTTTTAATTCCAAATTTCAGTTCCTTTGATAAACAAACCAAAATGTGAAGCTCAGGAATGGAAAACTATGTATGCCCCAGTTGAAGAGAGGTACTAGATCAAGGATACTGGGTGAGAGCAGAATTGTGTCAGGTTAAAAAAGCAGTGCTCCCATCTAAACAGTCTTTGTGGAGAGGAGATTTAAGGTAAGGTGCTGTGACTCCCCAGCCCAGCCCAGCCCCAGGACTACCAAGATGCAGGCAGGGACAGTGAGGGACTCTACCACAAAGCTCAGTGGCACCAGGCAAAAAGGACCCATTCTAGGTCTCTGGCATCTCAGTGTTCCCCTCTTCTAATTTTCTTTTTCCTTTTTTTTCCCCTTTAATAAAAGATAATAGCCAAACAAAAATAAAAACCAAGCATGAGAAACAACACTGGTTTTAGCATTCAGCCATGGGTTTTATGCATAGCAGAGGCCATGGTGCTCACTACCACTATAAATATAAATTTATCTTTTTTTTAAGAGGTAATAATTTGAGATAAGTATGAACTCTAAATTTGGCAATAAAGTTCTCAGGGTCAACATTTTCAGGGATCAAACCAACAGCTCCATTTTTAAAACCCTAAGCCTCTTCCCCAAACCAATGTCACTCTTCAGTGTTAGGAAAATTGTACAGAAAGCCCTTGGCAGGTACTTCTAATGAAGAAATCTTAACTGAACTGCATTTACTCTCAGCTTACAATGGGGTTGTTGTACAGAAGCTTTAAAGGCTTTTCAGAGTTAAAGCGTATTATTATTTTCTCTCTCTTTCTCTGCCCCCAGCTCCCTCCTGAAGACTCCCCCACTGATCAACTGTCAAATGGGACTCATGAATAATTTAACTTTTCTTTCCTCATCCATTTAGCTTAAGAAGCATCTTTAAGAAAAACAACTGTATTTGAAATGAGAAGTTATTTCAGCAAGGGTCTTTTGCAACACATTGCCACTTCTCAACAGTGAAACAGCAGCTATGAAGCAAAACCACACTTTGCCATCTTTCTTTTTACAGTTTGAAATTAAATGTTCAACAGGACTAGTAAAACTTACCTTTATATTTTTTAAGCCGTATTTTAAGTGAAAAAACCTAAGGCATACTGAGTTATAAACACTTACTTCTTCCAGTTTTTGCCTTTGTTTTCTTTGTTTTCACTGTAAGCAAGTCAAATTTCCTATATAATCTTCCTGTTTGAGAAGGACTGTGACTTTCACAAGAAAATCAAGCAACATGGTTCATAAACAAACTGAATGGAATTCGAGACTAACCTGAAGCTTGACTTGCCTTACTGTGAGCTAATTTGTGATTCTCCTTCCTCCCACCGCTCTCCCCAAGAAGGCCGATGACTTTGGCTATTCTGCAGTTACAACTGAAACTTGAACCGCTTTGATGAAAATCCGAAATATGATGAGTAGCAAGACCTTTAACTGGTCTACTGAACAACCCTTAATTTGATAAGGATTTTCATCAAGAAGCGCACATGCATGCACAAGCTCCTCACGAGCAGATCAACCTGTAAGCTCACCTACACGCTTACACAGTGCTCACAAAAACAGTTACACCGGGATCAGCTGCACCAAAGAAGCCACTTACCTGAAAAACCGCTATAATTCCAACTGCCTTTCTAGCGTCTTCTGTTGGGCTTTGCTGGTTAAGTCCACACAAATGATTAACGGCGACGTGAGTCCCATGTCCCCATTAACAGTGCAGAGTGCCAATCTCCATGCTGGTCCTTCGGAGAGCTTGACGCATCATAGCCAACCTGGAAAAGACGGAAAGTAAGTAACACCGGCAATGATCACGGCGCGAGGGAAGGATGCAATGGAGAGGACCAGGTTTCTAACACTAATGACCAGTTTCAAGCAAGTCACTTTCACAGCTTGATCCAGCTCCACCTGTCTCAAAACTGCCTGCTTCTTCTCTAATGAAGGCTAGAGCCGGCTGTTCAAGTCATAACAGCTCCTACGCAAGGAGCTAAAATTAACAATTGCATTATGCATTGAAGATTACTCATTTCAATTTTAACCTTTTTTAGCGAATTCCAGCACTTTTCATTAAAAAAAAAGGCATATATACATATTTATATGTAAGCTCATCTGTTTGCTTCAACAGGAATCAATGAGGGTATGAGGAGAAAAGATTTGCCTGCTTTTTGACTGTGGCTTCTGCTCCAATTAAAATTTCTATAGTCAAACACTATTGAAAAAATAGCTAGGTGGGTGCTTTTAGAAAGTGACCTGCTTTACCAGGCTAGTGAATTGAGATGTTCATTTAATAAGCTGAATAAGGCTTGAAATGATTCAGAATGGGAGGAGGAAGAGGAGTAGAAGGAAGAAATCCTATTCCCTGAACAACAGCCACCAAAAAAATTTCTTCTGGAGCATTGTGTGAGGAGGAAAAATGAGATTTCCAGGTTATGGTTTGAGAAATGAAGAAAGAGTTGCCTCAGCAATGCAATTTTTGCTGTTCATCAGGCTTGTGTTTGCCAGCTGAATAGCTGATTTAACAGAAAATGAGCATTTTAGGATGAGTTGGACTGATTTACAGGCCATGGCCATGTGCTGAACTGTCGTGATAAAACAGGCAGCTCTTCTCAAGACTTGCACGTGAGTCATGGTTGAAGCAGTCAGTGCAGACACATAAAAACAGCAAATAGAAAGCACATATCGTTCTACCAGGGAGGGAGGAGGAAGCCAAGCAACAATAAAATCAAAAAACCAGAAAATCATCTCCCATTATTAGACTGCTAGTTTCTGCAGTGCGTTTTACATTGTGCACGGCTGCAATTGCCGTACAGCACGTGCCAGCACACTGGAACTTGCCATGTGAAAAGAGCTGAATTTGATGCACCAGAAGTGGAGTTCAGCCTTTCACAATATTCCAGTCCTGCTCTCTCCAGGAGCTCTGGCATGCAGAGGAGACCAGCAGGCAGTTCTGTAAACTGTCACTGCCATCCTGCAAATTTATATACATAACTATTTCTTTTCCTCAAAACATTTAATAATTTGTAGGGAGCAATAGAAAATAAGTCTTCCCACTAGCTTTTTGGTATTTCTTGCAGGATATTATCGGAAATTCTAGCTCATTACAAACATAGGCTGACAATGGGAGTGGAAGAACACCGTGGAAAACTATGCCCAAGTACTCAAGCACATGCAAAAGTATCTCACAGAGCTAGTACTCAGCAAGCAAAGAGTGAATAAACCTCAGACTCAAAATCCATTCCTCATAACCATCATCCATGAACTGTTCCCTCACACTTCCAAAAGATAGGGGGAGGAGGGGTAAAGGGAGGGAATCAATCAAAATCGACCACAAATGAAAAATCTCGATGAGGTACAGTGTCTTAAGGTTTCACCTCAAAAACAGCCATCCAGGAAATAGACTGTTGTAATCAAAACCCTCCAAAACTAACAGAGACACAGATATCTGTGCCAAAATCAGAACACACATAAAATTTATTTCAGAATTCTCCAGTGTGACCATTTGTTGTGAATTAACTATTCATAAGACAAACAAGCAGAGCGAAACAAAAACCAGACAACAAACCAACCAACCAAAGGGTATCATATGCATCAAGTGAAGAGATCTGCCAAGAGTTGGTCTTGTGCACAGATGCTCAACATCATCTTATCACGCTTTAGTCAAGACAAATTTCTTTATAAAATGAGTTCCTCATATTGTTACACTTAAGATTTCTGAAGACAACATCATTTTGCTCTGGCAATGTACAATAATACCACAGAATCTTAAATTAAAACAAAAAAAGCTATCCATAAATTTCCCCAAGAAAACATAAGCAAGTGGAAAATAATCTTACAATTAATCTTGAGCTACCATCCTCAAACCCAGAATAACAATGTCTTTTCAGATGATATTTTAGAGAAATTCTTCATAATTATCTTCTGGGAAACAAAAAGAAGGCAAGAAGAAGTGAGACATACAGCAGTCAAATCGAGCTCTTCACCTTCCCTTAATATAGATTTCCTCCTCCTTCATTAAGAAATTTACAAGTGATGACTAATCATTTACATACTACAATACGTAAAATACACTTCTGGTTGTTTGGGTGGGTTTTCAGAGGGACTCAGGTTTCCATAAAATATTTCAGGGAGAATATAAATAGCAAAAAGGAATCAAACAGAAAATAGCCATTAAAAGTGAGACATTTTTGTTGGAAATACGTCTCTGTTTCTCGTATGTTTCCAGGATATCTCGCTATCCGTGATGAATGTACTTTTTACTATTGTCGGTGCTGCAGTGACAGCATTGCTATGGAAAAACACTCTGGATTGTTCTCTTTCTTGCGCATCAACAGAAATGTCAGGGATGATTTGACTGTCAAAACCTTCAGTACCGAAGTGACGCAAAAGGCTGAACAAATGCACTTCTGTTTTTGATCCTCAGGTAGAAACCACAAAGCTTGTTGCTAGGCAAAAACCACCTTCTTGATATGCAAGCGAGCAAAATTTCATGGGGTGTTGGGATCTTAGCAGTCTGCAGGAGCTTAAGGCAAAATTTCAGCCCCTAATTCCTTAAAGCAACTTGAGTATTGCACACAGCAATACAACAGAAAATACAGGGACCCACCAAGTCACTTCTAGTTCCACTTTAATGGAAATATAAACTGCTTGTACAGAATTTATAAGCACCAGCTGCTCAGCATACACTGTGGGATGGAAAGGCTGAGTTTTTTTCTTAAATTCCTTTCTTTTTAACAGTATTTTCGTTTTTGAAGCTGAAGGTACTACTGAGCTTGAACAACTACAGTCAGAGCTTGAAGAGAAAGGGATGGAAGAAGGCGTGGATGGTCACATACATTCATACAACACGTACCACGCAAATTCCAAGAAAAGTCTGTGGGAAGGAATACACTTAACTTAATGCAAGAGTTTAAAAACTATACCCAGAAGAACTGTCAAAAGAACAGAGAACAGAAAAGCAAGCAAAGGTGTTAGAAAACCCTATGCAATGAGCACCTGAGACCTTACCATCAACTGAAATTCAAGACAGACTGACAAACCCCTTAGAGGCCACTACAGGTGAGCAAGCCCTTTCTGTATCATGTATGAGATGTTTTGATGGCCTCAAAGGTACACATGTTGAAGCAGGCATTTCAAGATCATTAGGCTCCCAGTATCACACATGCCCTCTCTCAGAGAGGAAATGAGCAGGCTTTAAGGCCAAAGAGCCTACTCCTAACTGGGAGCAGGCAGCACCAGCAGGCAGCAGCAGCAGGCAGGACAGACCTCTTGACAGAGTGAAATCCACGGGCTTTTCTTCAAACTAATCAAGCCAAGCAGAGAGGCAGAAGTAATTTCAAAGCCCGAATAGATCCTGCTACTGAAAACTTGCTGATACTGGCCATATCTATATGCCAGGTTCCTTCTCATCCCATCATGATTCTCCACTCTGATGACCGGCTTCCATGAGCTGGAAGCAGAGTTGTTAGCTGGGATGTCCCCTACGTGATATAAACCTCATCCATACATATGGAAGAGAGTTTTAAATCATTATTGTTTACTCACTCATCAGACTCCTAGAAGCCACTGGAAATGGACTACAGCATTATTTTAAGATTATCAGTATTGATTATCTCAATTTTGCCAGATTCTCATGGCTTAAACCATAAAATTCCTGTTACTTGACATTTACTTAAATATTCCAGTTTCTACCATTAAGCAAATCAAAGAAAATCTCAGATTTCATAATGAAAACAGAAGTTTCAACTCTTTGGTGGCTTCAAAGAAAAGCTCCATGATATAAAAACATGTTGTTAAAAAAAAAAACCAAAAGAAAACCCCCAAACCACCAACAAAACCCCCAAACACCACCACCACCAAACACAGAAAAGGCAAGTAAAATAAATCCTACAGTTTTAGATCAAATACACTACTACTCAGTTGTCAGTCTCCTAGTCTTTAGGACTAGCCCTAGTCTTTACATCAATAGACTGTGTGCTCCTTTTCTCTGTTTTCCCACATTTCCCACAGAAATACACAAATACACTTGGAAGCCAAGCTTGCTGCAGTGTTTTAGCACAGCAGGATAATAATCCATACCAGCTCTCATATCAAAATGCTTTAGTATGAAAAAAAAACCAATCCCTTAAGACTGTGATATGCATGGAATCCTACGAGTTCATTGGTTGTTAAAAGACTGAAGACTAAACCTTAAAAAACAAGTGCAAAAATATTTTTAATGGAAGTGTTTGATGTCTTATTTTATTTCCCACCTCCTCCTCCTCCCATTGTCCCCTCTTCGTCATCACTAAAAAAACCAAATAGTGTGATTTCCTACATCTTCTGCTCCTACATGCCACAGACCTTTGCAAATAAAAGGTTATTTAGACTCATTTACTGCTGGCACTTTACCAGAGACTGTCAGCAGACACTATTTTTTCCCAGGAGTTACAAAAACATGAGCATCTGCATACAAGCAACAGTGCAGAGGCCCCTGACCCAGCTTAAGCAGGCCAGAAATCAACCATCAGTGGCAGCAGCAGCCAGGTTTGACAAGAACAGGGCAGACTGAAACGCAATGAACTAGATTTGAAATCCTATAAAAAAAAAAACAGTTTTCTTTTATAAAAGAGGCAACTAGATGATTTGGAGCAGCCTCCCAGCTGAAACATCTATCTTGGAATGGCACTGGCTTTCATCCCAATCTGCATGTGAAACCCAGTATTTACAAATTACAGCAAGCGTTCTTGAGAAGTGTTTAACAACCAAAGAAAAAAACCTAGAAGCACATCAACTTTTTGTGGTTTACACCTGATTCCTTTTTTCAGAGGGATCCTCTTGTTCCTAACGGATTGCCACCAATATTTTTCCACTTTAATCCCCTGTCAGACAACCTCATGTCAATGTCATCATCTTCAGCCATGTAATAATGATGTTCCCTCCAGCCTGTTATACTTCTGCAAAGCTAGAAGCTTTACCCAGAAAAATAAATATAGATGGCCTATAGGGAGAGTCTGCTTTGTTTTAATACTTAAGGAAAGGCTTGGAAAAAAAAAAGTTCTTTTATCTGTCACAATGATCATTTGAAGTCTTGCAGGATCAGCATGAAAAGATACGAGGCTGAGTGATCTGGCTCATAAATGTCAATCACACAACTTTAGTAGGAACTGAGTAAAACCCAAACTTTTAACAAGCTAATCAGATGTACAAATCAGCACTCCTGGAATGAGCTGTTTGCTTTAGAACAGCCTTCAACACCACCTCATGCATTTCAAACACATACACCAAATTTTATCTCATTCCTCAACAAAACCTGACAAATTTCCCTAAAGTCAAAGTCATTAAATTAACTGGTCTCACTGTTAGGTGGTGGAAAACAACACAGTACTTGTAACTCCAAAGAGAGAGACAGTGAGGTTCCTAGCCATCCTCAGTGCACACACGTCTCCTTGAAATACACAAAAGTAATTTTCCTTAAATCCCATAATGAAAACAATAGCCAGCATGGGCAAACACACAATTCAAATGGAAAGAGGGACTGAAACTCATTTTCCCAGATAATCAGGTCTATTTCTCAGCTATCAAAGATAATTATATCACAAAGTCCTCTTTAGAGACCAATAGCTTTATTTTATGACTCGAGAATGTCTAGGGAGGTTGCTTTAGCAATTTTGCTGTAAGGATGTTCAGGAATCTCACTGCTTTGCCTGGACATCATCTCCATTACCCCACTGTACACACCAAATACTTTGTACATTTTTCTTACTGTGCCAATAGTTGCCCTCCAGTTTAATTAGCTTCCTTGATTTCACAATAGTTTTGTCTTCCTATGGGAAATAACTGTACATCACCTCATCATTTGCCATTAGGTTTAAAGAAGCCCATTCCTTTTAGCTGCCAGTTAAACAGGTCTGCACTATTTCCATTACTATCTACCTCTAGTCTGTATTTTTTTTTGTCAATCGACAAGTCTTCTTCATCATTTCCTCACTTCTCACCGAGACTACACTCTGGATACAGATGTTCCTCCACCCATCAGCACGTAGTGGGTGAATGCACTACAGGAGCTCCACTTCCACAAACTCTAAAACCGGTTTAAGGACAATGAATAACACAAGGACATCCCAGAAGGAATACTGTCATTTCAACATGAAACACAGATCAGCAGCACAGCATAGATGAACCTGGGCTTCCTACAGAGGGGTCTCAGCAGCACTGAGGGCAAATGAGAGCTACTGCTAAGAGCCAGAGCATGGGAGTCCCCATAGACTGAACGGGTGGGGCTACAGATACCCTGCACAAGCTCGGTGAGATAATTAAAGCTATTTGTGTGATGCCATGATCCACTTCTATGCATAATGAAATCTGGGAGAATATACAGTTTACACTAATTTTAATTTTTATAGAACATGCACATATAATAGAGTTTAATGCAGAAGTTCTTGAAACATGTTTTGTTTCTCTAAGTCAAGCTATCCCTACTCTTTCTTCCTTCAATGCCTTCTCTTTGCCATTTCTCTCAGGTAGCTACAGATTACGTCCATTTTGCTTTACACACAGAACTACAAAATCAACTTGACTTATTTCTTTACTCAGCTCCTCCTAAAGCTTAAGGACTTGACTAGAAAAGCCAAGCACTGTTCATCTGCATTTTGAGCATATATGGCTTTGAAGAATTCAGTCTAAGCAGACTGCACGTAATAAACGAGCAGCCAGCTAAGCCATCTTTTATCATTCACTAATAACCAAACACAAAGCAGTCGAGTCCCAGGGGGGGAAAAAAGCGCACAACATCCCTAAACAAAAGAAAAAAACCCAATTTTGTACACTACTAGTGCAGTATTTTAAAATACATAACACTCAGGAAATGGATGGCCCATAACTTAGGAGCAATTGCTTTACACTTCTTCCAACATCACCCGGGGATGGAGGCATAAACAGAATCAAAATACATCAGGAACTGACCAAGTATCACTGAGCCTCGCACGTGCTTGTCCCGATTTCTTTCTTTCCCAATTTCTGTAATAGCCCCTATATTTCATCCTGCCATTTCTTGACAAATTAGGTGCATTTTCACTAGCACTAGCTTAATTGGCAAATCCTGAAAGAAAATAATTGCTAAGAGCAAAGCAGCATTACACTGATGAAACAGACCTGAGCTTAACAACTAGAATTGCCTTACCAGACAAACACTGACTGCAAAACAGCAAAAAGCTTTCATATAAGAATTGAAAGGAAAAAAAAAAAAAACCAGTTTATTTTCCTCCAAAAGTCTCTTTTGATTACCAGAGTTAAACATAGCAGCCATTCCTGCTTTCCTAGGGTCATTTTCTGAAACAAAACCAACCTGCAGCTGAAGTAAAATTCTTCATTCCAGAAAAAAACCAAAATACCCCAAAAGCAATGAAGATTAAAAAACAAAATCAAAAAAGAACCACTGTACGCTGTGAGACATACCCCCACACACTCTGCTGCCTCAGAAAGTGCAATTATACTGACCAAATTCACAGACAATTCGTATCAAGCTTGTTTTAATGCCGAGTAAGTTTTCCAAGCTCATATTCCAGCCAAGTCTCCTCTATCAAAAACAACAAAGGCTAGATAGAGCCTTTGAGAATTCCCAGTACCAGATGATTTTATGCTTTTTAATACAAAATTTTATTTCTTTTTCTTTATCAACAATGGCACATTCCTAAAACTTCTTTGATTGCATTTATCAGAAAATATACTGGAATACAAATGCTTTGCTGGTGACTTTTTTTGTGCATTAGTAGACTTAGGAGAGCAACATCCAGTGAGAAGAGTTTACATAGGCAAAGTCTTATCAAGTACACTCATTCTGCTATAAACTGCTCTTCCGTCTAAAATCTTGCAGGACATATGGACAAGATTTTCATAGTTTTCATCTGGAGATGGCCTGTTTTTAACTTTGACTCCCTGAATAATGGCTATTTTTTCACGTCAGATCCACATGCCCTTCTGAAGAAAAAGAAAATTAAGGGAGAGGCATTATCTTTTTGTCCTAATACTACAGAGAAACTATAAACACATACAATAGATAAAATTATCTATATTAAAATATATATTTACATTTGAATATAGGCATATTTGTACTTTATGAAAATACATAATCCCATTTCGTTGGTTGCAATTTTGTCTGATCTCAGGCAATGCAGTTAAGTAATAAACTCCACACATTACAATAAGAAGCCTTAAGTATGCTACGGATTGTATTCAATACTCTATGTTGCCATGGTTTCAAAGGGAAATTAAGAAAAATGCCAGTTGGAAGTATAAATTAGAAGTCAAAAGGCCTAATGATTAAATGCTTGTTATAAAAGCCAATGAAACCATGACAAATCTCTGCACAATGCTCCAAGCACTGGAGTGCCAAATAACCTCAACTTATGCTCACCTTTAGAAATAACAAACAAATCAAGCTTTACAACTTTTGCCTCTTCCCTTGTCATGTGAAAAAGCAGAGATTAAAACCCCTCCTAAGATATGTACTGATACACACCATATTTCCTCCTTAGCAGCATCAGGACAGTATGTCACACACTGCAATCAAGTGCTGAAGAAACAAAGAAAGATGTTCAACTATGAAATACCTATCAGGTATTTACATTGTCACCCTAATGGCCAGCAAAAGGAAGAAATCCTCTTCAGAACCAGTTACAATAGTCACGAGAGAAAAGGCAGAAGCTCAGGTTCATAGAACAGGCAACGCCAGTTCACAGATTTGCAGCTTTGGCTTCTGAAAAGATCTTACCAGAAACCCTGTGGCTTCAACATTATGTTTGCCTTTTCCAGTGGGTAATTCCAGATTCCCTGGGATATTGTGAACAGAATAAAAGGCAGAAAAAGTATTTCAATATCTGATTGTGTTTTTCAGGGTAGAAATTATGACATATTTATGAGAAAGATAAGCAGTTTTGTTAAAAATGTAATTGGCCACCCCACATACACCCAGCCAGAAAGCTTCATGACACACAAACTAATACAAGATCAATGAATACACAGAAGAAATCAAATATTCAAGCCAATGACTCCAAGGAATACATTCTATTAAATTTAAACTAGAAAAAAAAAATTTAATCCAAAAGGACATTCAAAAAGCAATCATAAAAACAGTGAGCTTTTTCAGTACTTTAAATCTTGTTATACAGATTGAAGTCTCCAGAAGTTCAAATATGATTAAAAAAAAACTTCTATAATATCAAAAATTGTATTTACCTGCGGTGAAACAATCTGTCTTACTTGGCACTAGAAACCACTAACTACATCAATGATCTAAAAATACTGAGATTTAAATTACAGGAGAGAGGTGTGGGACCAAAACTCTACAGCCTGCAATACATTTGATTTCCACTGCAGAATGGCCATATCATCACATTTTTTTCATTGCTGTGCTCAGTATCAGGGAAAACAAAAATATGATTATCAAGCACAACACCAGACTTGCAGAGAGAATGTATTGCATGAAATGTGAAGAAGAAAAGTGTAGGTGGTAGGACTTCACTGACTATGATATATATATTAGAGACAGCTCTAGCCACAAATTCTTTAAAGTAAAGATGTATTTCCAGGCTTGAGTTCCAGTCTGGCCCTTACATGAGACTGTTAAAAAGGACTTTTATTTAAAAGTGTTTTGAAAACTAAAAGACATTTGTAACAATTCAAGATGGTATCTCTAAGATTTCAGAATTTAATGAGTACTTTGGAACTTCAGTTGCCCTAAATCATTTAACTAAAAATTCATATTGGCTGCTTATGTATATTTTAGTGCTATTCAACTACATAATCCAGTGACTCTCTTTTTTCTCCCTCTAAACATTTTTAAAAGTTCACCTGTGAATTGGGTATTTTTCACCTACTTAACCATATTTTGAGTACAGGCTGACCTTGCCCTTCCAAGAACTGAAACCATCCTGTTGTAGAAAACAGAAAGCCTGTTTGGTTAATTAGTTCTTTGTATGTAACACTATGTTATTTGAGCCTCAGGATTTATTTTGATACCTTCAAGATTTTCAAAGGCTGATGAAACATGACACAACTGTGAGAAAGGGCAAGTCAATAACCACTTCTGTCACTGTAAACCCAGCTCTCCTCACAACTGCAATCCTTCTTGCAAATCACCCTTCCTAAAAAAAACCAAGACCTTACCCTTTGCATCCTTTATTGTAACATGTCAAAGTGCAATGGCAAGAATTTATGCCTTTTTCTTCTGACGTTAAAATGTATGTGCCTGAGAACTTTACTCAAAAGACAGTATAAGTAATTTACTGTATGCTTTGCTTGATATATGACACACTCTACAGCAAAACAAATCTTCTGATCAAATACTGATTAAAAACCTTCACCTGCTGTAACAGTTTGAGACACTGAGAAGAGGGAAATAGAATTGCAGTTTCATAGAGAAGAATCAAGCAAATAAACTATTCCACAAACAGTAAGTGCTACGATATCTCAAAATCACACAATTATGTCATTCGGTTTATAAGTATTAATTTCAATAAATAAATAAATAATCAAACACACCCTCCCCTTCCCCCTCTGCCCCAAATCCCTAGCAAATACACTCGTTTCAAAATGGGGTTAAAACACCCAGGGGTTTGTTATGTATAGGTGCTGACTATGAGCAAGCTTACCAATATTCCAAGTTTTAGCAGATACCATCAGAAGCAAGTGTAAATAACCACACACTAGCAACTCTGCTAGAGAATCACTGAATTTTCAATCATGCGTGACTTTGAAAAAAATCCATATGACTGAGCCAAAATTTTCAGTTCATTATGGAAATTAAAAAGGCCCAGTCTAAAATACCAAAACTTTTATTAACATAACAAATATCTCTTTGTGATTAAATGAGTAATCACCTGACAGTATAAGCTATGGCCATATTGTAAAAACCTTGAGAGAACTTGAAAAACTAATTTTACAACAAAATATATTTGGTATCAGGTTCAGCTGCTAGATATTTTAGCTATTTTCCAAAATAATTCAATTAAAATAGTTGTATCTCTGAGCAACATTCTCTCTCCTCCTTAAAACCTCACACTTCTAGGCTGTCAGTTGGGTTTCTGTATGCTGATCAAGATTAACTGGGCTGAAGTTTTTTCCTTTTGCTATTGCCTAGGCTTGTATTTTGCACACGTGATTTTTCACCGCTCTTACAGATGAGCATTGGCTTTTATATGCATGTACTATATATACATAATAATCTGAAAAATTTCATTTTGTTCCCTTAGAAGTCCAACAGAAAAGAAGGTAATAAAACTGTTGCATACCTCAAAAAATAAAGTATGTAGCAGAAAGCTCAGTTCTGGAATTTACTTTTAATTAGATACACAGCTGTCTCCAGTCAGAGAACTTGTACGCACACTATAGGTTGTCCTCTAAAGAGCAAAGTAACATCTTCAGAAAATATCCATTATTTAGGAGGGACCAAGCACAGGTCCACCAGCAACTCCTGCAATTGCACCATGCTGTCCCACATGTTAAAGGCTCAACAGTACCAGTAAAGCTAGATTTGATTCAAGCTGAGATTTGGGCCAGAAAAGCCCTGATCCTCAGAAGCTCCTGTACGCAGTAGTATTTCTCTCTTCTTTCCACCCCTCTTCTGAATCTTGGTCCTCCTAGAAGAGCTTCTGAGTTAGACAGCCTGCTCACGGAAAATAAACTTACAAGTTAGTACCTCCATGCTAGTACAGGATCATAAAAATAGTTGGGTTTATTAATAGTAAATCTCATCTTGACCTATAAACAAGGAGTCTTGAAGCTGTGGCTGTCAGGGCTACTCTCACAGTACACCTTCCGACACCAACTCAAGTTTGTCAGCAGCTGCAAAGATAACCACTGTGAAGACAAAGCATTTCAGATAGCACTGTGCTTTTAAAGTCTAGTTTGCCATTTTTACTAGAATTAACAAATGAAGTGGATTGCATCCTGCTTGATGAGGAAAATACTTTTTAATCTGTATTTGTCCAGAATCCTCCATATTTTGACAGGACGTGCTTGGAGCTACCATAATATAGGAAGCTAATGCACCAAAATGAGAGAAGAATGGGGTAAGTATGTTTAGAGAGAAAGCCAAATCTCTACTAAAAATGTAAAACACCTATCATAATTCTGTTAATTAGAATATAGACTAAAGGACAACAATAAATATAAAGACACTTAAACATTCATAAACTTCCAAGGACAGCTGGACACCAAAAGATCACAGACCCTTACAAAAATTCCAGTTTCTTATCATAATAGGATAAAACCAAACAGAATTTCTGCACTTGAACTCCAATTATAGCAAGTTAAACAAAATCATTGTAAATGCAAAAAAAAACCCCATACAAATGCTGTTGATTATAAACTATCCTACTGCTTCATATAAACTCCTCTTGATTTAAATGACAGTCGTAAGAGGAGGATGATGGTGGAAAACCTGAAGAATGACAGTAATGTTGACACTGAAAAAGAAGCTATCTTCTTGAACTAAACAGAAATTATCAGATTCTCACATGGCCAGTCTCAGATCAATCTTCCTAGTCGTGCAAGTTACAAATGAAATCTTCATTGTCTGACAGCTAAAACATTCAAACATTAGAACCAAATCGAACAGATTAAAAGAAGGATGAGACTGAAAGCAGACTAAAAGGAAATGCCTGGAGCTCAGGAGTCCCACCACTAGACTAGTGAACAGAGCAAGACTTGCTGTGCTGCCACAGCAGCTTGCGTAGGTTAGTCAGCAGTCATTGTGAGTTCAACTCTGCTCAGGTCAGGGCTTTAATAACATTCCTGATATCTACATGGTGTAGCCTTGGCACAGGAACTGTTAATTGTATGGCAGTACAAAAACCAAAGGCTTGCTAGATTGCAAAATGGTATGATACTTAGGAGTCAGCAGAATACAAATGAAATTTAAGTATCCCTTTAGTTGTCTGTAAGCCAAGGAAGTATTATTTCAACCTGTTTTTCTAAAACATTTATCCAAGATCATTTAGAAGAATGTCCTGAGATGCAATGTGGCTGTAATGGAGCTCACTGCTCAGCTCACTGTTCATTTCACTGCATACTGTAATTTATTTCTTCTTGTAACAGTTTTCAATGAATAAAGGAGAAGGACTGGTGGCTATGCATTTTTCACAGGGATATCAGGATGGTATTCATGACCTGATTTTTATCACCAGTGGGCACAGAAAAAAATTTTCATGTAAAAGGAAAAGAAATACAATAATGTCACAATTCAAAAGATATTTTAAAAACACAGAAGTCAAGATTTTCAAAGTGATGGCTCCCACAGCATACATAATGTGTCATAAGGAATATTCCGTATTGCTATATTCTACATTTTATGCAATTTAACCTAGTTATTATGGATGTGGGAACCATAAGCAGCCATCCTGACAATTTCATTCTCAACTGCAATGTAGCACTTTTGTTTTGGTACTTTGAGATTTGGTACTTAATTTCCCTGTTTGTTTCAAAAATGAGGGAGGAAAAGAAAGGGAGGAAAAGATACAGGGAAACAGCGCAAGAAAAAGGTGGAAGAATACTGTCATTTCTACGTGTTCTAATTATTTAAGTCCGTGGTGAATTTGGTATTTAAAAAGAGCTGAAAGCACAGAGTATTAGGAAAACCAGTATTTACACTAACCCACTTTTAAAACACCATGCAGGCACATCTGTTATCCCTGGAACGTATTACCCTGCTATGGGCACTAACACCAGCACCATTAGATCCCCTTTTTTTTGTGTCCCCGAATTTACGAATGCAGCCAGCCAAGAAAAGGCCTATGTCTCCTGCACAACTGAAAGACCTTGCATTTTCTATTAACAGTAGCCAGATCTTCTCTATTCACAAGGAAATTCTTCAGCCTAAAACAATACGATACCAAAAAAAAAAATACCAAGTGACCATGGCTTCTGAAGATGGACAAGTCCTGTGCATGGCCAGGAGCTGGGCTCAAAGATCCTCATGGGTCCCCTCTAACTCAGCTTATTCTGTGATTCTGTGAAATTCAATACAAAGGGAAGCAATGTTCCCTCAATCTTTATCCCCAGGAAAGAGATAAAAGGTCTATGGCCTAACCCACCTTCCTAAGACATATGAAAAAACATTATCTTGTAACTTTTATGCCATTACTGCTGTGTGGTTATTTCAGTTTGCATGTTTATTACTTTCCCATCCCCATTTCATCTTCTCGATGCAGACAAAGCCTGTGAAACTGCACAACAGCTAAACCAGTAGGACTCAACCAACCCTTTAAGTATTACTACAACTCTGAATACTAATCATTGTAACTTCCAGCTTTGGAGATCATTCTCATAAAAAGGCAAGCAACCCCCCCCAAACCCACCTCCCCCCACACACTTCTTGTTCAAAGAGCTTTGTATTTACACTTTCAATTTCATCCCCCAACCCTGAGTTTCCCACTCATTTAGACACAGAGCTATTATTAAAGAGCAAAAAATTCTTGCCACTGGACAAGTCTTCCTTTGTCTGTTTTCTCCTATAAAAGTATCCAAACACACTATTGCTTCTGAAAATTCAAATTTCAAAGCCACAAGAGGATAAAAAAAATCCCTGATTTTCTTTTAGACGTGTATTTAAAGAACAAGGAATAGAGGCGTTTACTGCTCTTTCATTTTTTTTCCTTCACCTGGCTTTTCTCAATCCTTATCCAAACCATTACCATCTTAAAGTCAGGCAAATTTTAGCCTGCTTCTAGTCTGACTGGATACATAAGAAAAAAAAATCTGAGGCTCTTTACATTTGTGTATGGCTGTAGCCAAAGACAGGTGCAAAGGCTGCCAACTGTAATTGCTCACATATTACCTTATGCCTAATGTTGCATTTTTTTGTTATTCAACCAAAGGTTAGAATTTGAAAGATTAATGGCCACCTAAACTGTATTATCTGATAGAACTGCCCAGATTTCCACTGCTAGGTTCAACAAAGGGTTTTTCTTGTTTCTTGGAAATCTTCATTCTGGGAAACATTAAGACCTCACAAAATCAAAATACCAAGGCACTGACAGAATAGAAAAATAGTGAGATAGACAAGCAGCCTCCAGCATTCATACTGGTGGCTTGACAACTCAGAATGGAACAATGAGGCAGGACTTGTTTGAGTGCCAGCTGAGTGAAACCTGTTCCAGTCATCCTACTCTACCAAAAACACCACCACCCTGAAACATACTTCCTTTGACTAATAAAACTTCTGGAAAACCAACATGTCCCAAAATATTTACGCACCTAACCAAAAATATTTACAGAATGAGGCTTCATTCACTGCAAGTGGCTTGTCACCAATTCTATGAAATCAAAGAAAGAACAGCTGTAGCAGAAGGAAGGCAACGATGGATCTTTTCAACAACGGCTTTAAAACCAACAGTGAAGGAGAAGCCCAACCCTGGTAAATATTCTGTTTGCTGTGTGCAGTTCTGATCTGCACTCCTTTGAGTAGCTGAGACCAGAAGTTCACAATGAAAATCTTGCATACACTATCAGGACTGACCTGATTCTTGGCTATCTTGTCTACCTAAAAATCTTTCATCTCTCATGTTCTGGCTACAATCAGAGCATGACAAGAATATTACCGTTACAAAAGCTCTGGCATACAGACATTTTCATACTTAGGACGGCCTAAGAAATGAAGTATCTTGATAAATCAGTACATTGCTCATGCATAAACGTGACACATTAGTTCGCTATTTACATGGCTGCCTAAAACCACTCTTATGATATGGAGAGCTAAGAGTATTGGCAAGAATACTGGCCAGTATTAAAAACACAAACCAGAAGAGAAAACACAAAGTAAAATAGACATTTGAAAGGTATTCTTAATCCTGTAACTTTCCAAAAATCAGTGAACTGTGTTTAGGTTTATCAATATAATAACAAAGGTATCAATATCATAATACCTGTATCAAACTTAAAGCATGCAAGTGGGAAATGCCTTCTCACCCACTGTTAGGAAGAATGTGACTTACCTTCTTGACTAAAAACCCCCTGATGATACAAATGCATCTCTCCCCTGATCTGTTTGGCTGCATGGATGTGGATCTCTGCCTCTATTTCTCAATTTGCCTCCTTCAGTGTAAAGGACCCTTTTTTGGTGTGGGACTAAAAAGGGAAGAGTTGGATCTTGGTGTAGACTCTTAAGCACAACTGCAAAATGTTAACTCTTATGGATATTTCATAAGGGAGGCTAGAATCAGTATTTTAAAACAATTTGCAACACTTGTTTCCCTCCTCAAAGGGGCTTTTCAGCATAAAAACTTCTGAAGCATGAAGTCGAAGAGCAGGGATAATTAAGACAGTCAGTTCCCCGTTTTTGGCGGGTACCACCACTCACATTGTAACAACTAGCAGGCTAATCCCTGGAAAATGACAATACACTTGGCTGTCCAAGCATTGTTCATGGAGCACTGCAAAATAACTTGCATGCCATTGGTAAAGAACATGCTGCTAGAAGACCTCCTCCAGAGGATATTCTTTCCCTTCCATTCATTATCAACATGCCTCACTATTATCCTCTGAACTGTAAAAAAAGATATCCCAAGTGTTTAACTTCTGGATAGCCACTTTTCTGGGGGTTGCCAAGGGTTCACACGCAATACGAGAAACCTGTTTCAATTTCAGTGGAAGTAATTTTCTCAGTATGCAAACATTTAGTATCTTGTAACAATTGATTCACGTATCAGACTGCACTGACTCCTTGCCACAGCAGAATTAACAGTATTCCAGCTGAAGTTGTGATTGGCAAAGCTACTGATGCAACCCTCCCACTCCACAGTCCTGTGTGGCTGCGGGTTGTAATTCCACCCATGTACTACACACATAATATTAGGGGCCTCGAGATCAGCTTACCTCCTTCTATTCTGAAAATGCTCTGCCTTCTTCTAGTGAAATCAAAGCTCTTCTCATTTTAATAAAATCATTGAAGATTTTGCATGAGTGACCTGATAAAACTAACCAAAATATGACAAAGCAATTTAACAACTTGCTAAAATTCTCTCGAAGTCAAAATGTCTGCATAGTTGTCTTCACATACATTTCTCCAGTTTTTGTAATCCCTTATGAAAAGGCTTGTTGACTTCATATGCTAAATATTTCTACCAGTCCAAGCATGTGAACCAGCACAAGAACAAATTTCATATACCTAGCTGGAATCTGGCAATTCACAACAGGGAGAGGAAAAAAAAAAGAAAAGAGAGAAAATAAAAGAATTACATAGTAATACAGACCTTGAGGTCTGAAGGGATAATTTAAGTATATTAAATTTATTTCTGTTTCAAGAGACACAACATAAAACTTCTTTCAATGGGCTTCAGTTCTTCTGCCAAGCACTTCTCTGAGCATGTTCCAAACTCAGAATTACCTCCCAGGAGAGTATCTCAGGTTGGAGCTTTCTTTCATTGTTTCTGGGTTTGCTCCTATATTATAGATTATTGGTTCCAGATGTGAACTGGGCATGGTAAAAAGCCTCAGAACCACCACTTTTTTTTTCTTGGTCCTTTAGGAGATTCTATAGGAACTGAAGGGAGTCAATTTGGTTTTCCTCTACAGACTGTCTCTTGGGGAAGCCTGGTCACAAGGATGTCCGATAAAACTTACAGATCTCTTTCCCTCCCAAAATGTGGACATTTCTTACTGCCCCAGCTTTGTGAAGTTACTGAATGCTTACCTGGCAATTTGGAGCCTTTGACTACCTTTAGAAAATAAAGAAACAAAAGAACCTGATGGGGCCCTTCTTTTAAAATGAAAAGTGGTATCTCAATACGCATTTTTGGGTGTTTTTTTTTTTTTGGTAAACACCAATTCGATGTGTGCAACTGGTGCGCACAGATAATTTTTAAGAAACAGAAATGCTATTAGTTTACTTGGTTAAATTTAACCTAATCATTTTTATGGTTTCCTTCTCTCTTCACTCTATTTTACTACTCATGACCACAGTGAATGCAAAAATTAAATTGCAGGAAAGTACAGCTAAGCTTACTTGTATAAACATACTTGTGTATCCATACAAGAAACCTGGGTATGAGTAAAACAAGGTAAAACAACTTTTATTTTTGCATAGGCTGCAGTTGCATCTATTTTCATATGGTTTTGTGGAAGCTAAGGTCAGCTGAGTATCATCCTACTGGGGCAAATGGGTAGTGACATCCTGTAAGCACTGACAAACACATGCAATTTAACACTTAAATATTCACAACTCTTTTACAGATCAGACCAAAATTTTTTTTCAGCATGAAGTCCTAAAGAAACACTTGTGCTGACTGATAGTGACATGCATAGAAGACTGTTTATGCTTCTGACACACTCTATGTATAAATTTACTGAATGGATGTTTACTTTCAATTGCTCAGACAATGGATATATGTTTTTGTCAGACAAACAGAAATCCAACACAACAGAGTCTGTAGCTCAACCTATACTTCACCATAGCAGGAAAAAACTGTCTTTCAGCTCTTCTGGCTGATGTCATGGGTTTTATCAGGCATTCAGGCCTCTCAAAGAGAAAATTAATGCTAAATACATTACTGTTTTACTGCTGCCACAGGCTTATTTTATTAACAAATCTAGCTTTGAAATTTATGCCTCTAGCCAATCTGTTTTTTCAAAATTCAAAATGCATTACACATTTTCAACAACCTAAGAAGTTACTACAGATGTCAACAAAGAACTCTGTATAACCAGAAAGCTGCTCTTGTGCAGACAGGGAAGACAGAACAGGCATAGGGATGTTCTCTGGTTCACAGAGGTGTGTGAAATGGGTAATCTCATGATATCAGAAGTATCACAAAATTCAAAGGGACTAAAGAACAGAGAAATAGGGCATTCCTGAAAACACAAAAGAGAAAGACTGGCTGGATCTAGCTGCTGCTAGAAGACTGTAAAGTTTCCAGTAGTATGAGAAAACTTGGAGATCAGAGAAGCACAATGCTCCAGGGGAACTGGAAAAGAAAAAGGATAACTGCTGTTTTAAATTAAACCCTTCTTTTATGCTGAGCACAAAATTGGAAAAACAATTAACACACTTGTCCCAGCCATTCATCCATGGCTGGTAGTTCCTTGGACAGGCAGGGAAACGGGATGCAAACTCTGGCAAAGGAGGGTACCTGTTGTACAGCTACTCCTCAAAATAAACCTAGAGCAGCACTGAGAAAGATTATAAAAAAGCCTGAAACTTACAGCATGGTGCAGTTATAAAAAAAAAACTAGTAAGGAGGAAGCAAAATTATTTTTTTATCTAAAAGCCACCGATTTAAGCAAAAGCTACATGTACAAGTCAGCGACATGAAAAACTGGTTATCTCAGTCACAAACTTCAGTGATGTCCAGGCACACCCAAGAGTGAAACTGTAATGCCATAGTGGAAGACAGTGGAAGGTTTTAAGGTAAAAGCCAGGACCTCTCACACATATAAAGTACATACAGAGCAAACCAGACAACACCTGGTTTTAGGTCACTTCTGTATTCCAGCCTCCTGAAAAACCTTGTCAAGTGAGAAATAATAGCTTCTAATGAAAAGTAATAGTCTCAAAATAAAAAGTCCGCGCACAGATGCAGAAGGCAATTAAATTCTTATACGTGCCTACACAACCATTACAATATACATTTTCAAGATATTCTGAAAAAGTTGTTGCAAAAAATATTTACATTCCAAAAATAAAACAGATAAATAAAGACTCCAATTTCAATACTGATTGTTTTAGAATCACAGCTGTACCAGGAGAACTAGTGGTTTTTAAAGACTGAATGGAACTTCGCATAGGGCATTATAATTTATTATTGCTTAATTTAAGGAGATGACCTTTTATAAACATGCTGCACAAAATAAACGCACAAGAGGGGGATTCATATGCCTAGAACAAAACAGGTCATGTCTACTTTGTAACTTTTTCAAAACTCTCCCCTCCAAATATTTTGTCTATTAAACTTTGACCTGCAAAATAGAAAGCTGCCTACATAAGCGACAGCTGTCTGCAACACTTAAATCTGGCAGTTTGGGATGTGTTCTAATTACTTGTACTTATTATCAGGTTCAAACAATGGTGGGGGGTTTTTTGGTTTTATTTTAAATCTATCCTGGCTAGAGCTGAATATATGCTATATATAAGCACATGTTTCTAGACTTACAGTATAAAATAAACCAGCTGAAAGAAATCTGTTAATTCTTTCAAGCTCTGTCTCAAGTACTAAAACTCTTAAATTTTCATATGGTTGAGACTTTATTTTTCAAATTTTATTTATTTGTACCTGTTCAAATTCTTCAACATTACCACCTGCTGAAACAGAAACATGTTATCAACATTATTTAAATGACAGTAAATAAGGTCTGTAATACCCAACAGTGACATCAGAGAGTAACTGAAGCAAAAGGAAAGTGAGGGTCTTCAAATTTGCTGCAGACGGCAGGACTGCACACATATAATTGTGACTGAGCTTACTTGTGAAGTTAGCATAACTTAATTGTACCTGCCAATATAAGCCCAACAGAGGCAAAGTTAATACTCCTATTGTGCCTCTTTATAATAAAAGGCTCTAAAATGCCATCATCTCTAATAAATAGGGGAAAAAAAACCACATTCAAGGGAATATAAGTACAAAAAGTGAGTATTCCCTTCCAGGTGAGGATGCTGAGGAATACAGAGGTTAAATAAGCAATGAAGCTGGTCAAAACAAGAACTAGATGGATAACCAGCACCCCCATTCCCAGATACATGGCCAGCGTTCTCCAGCACCTTCCATTCTCCACTGCCCCCTTTTTAACAGACACTTCTGTGGCAGGCAGTGAACGCTTGTGCATGAAAATGAGCCACTAACAAAACTGAAGGATATTTAAAAACATTATTTTGCCTATAAAGATGCAGGGCATGTAGTAAGAAACCTAGAGCATCAGCATTTCTAACAACAGCAATGACAACCACAAAAAACTTTCTATGCTTCTTTAGTATGGCCTCCTGAAGCATATTACAACTAATTGTAGCGTCTAGATGAAATTGTTTCAGAAACTACTACTACAAGATAGTAGGTAGGAAAGTGAAAGAGCAATACGAATGCTTTTATTTATGCAAAACTCTGTGTACAGGATCCATTTTGTTATAAATCTAACTAGACTGAAATAGCACTTACAAGTCATTTATAATAATGGCTCAGATTCACTACCTCCTAAGATAAATGAACTAAGAAATAAGCAGCGTGCAAGCCTGCATCATAAAACTGACAATAAAGATAGGGAAAAACAGGTAACCACATTAGCATCCAAAGAGTAAAGTGATGGCATTCTAGTTATTTACAAAAAATGCAGCATTGAAAGTGGAGTGCTATTCTTCATGTTTCTTTTACTGACCTGATTAGCAGTAACTACACTCCTCAAACCATCTCTTCATATCTCACTTACAAGGAGCTTTTCTCTGGGGTATCTTGAGATTGCAGGATGTTACGGGGTATCAGTGCAAGCTGAACACAGCAATCAGGAAGGGCAATCAGTTCAGTATCACTTCAAGTCTGCTTTCATTACCCGACTTGGAATTCGCTCCCAGTGCTCTCCAAAGCCTTGCTGGGACTATTCATTTATACCATGGGTTTTATCCTCACTGCCTACCACATTATACAGGTGCCAGCATAATGCATAGACATATTTTGGGTCACCACAGTTAAAGGTTGGACAGCTTACTTTTCATTGAGCAGTGAAAACGATGACAAAAGTGTATCTTTTGTTTAAAAGCAATTGCTTTTGTATTCTTCCTCTATTCACTCCCCAAATTAATCTTTCTTACAAAGTTTCACAGTGATGAGAGATGGCCAGCTGCCTATTCTCCTTCCAGAGGGACATCCATGCTTTTTAAAACTGAACATGAGGAAGGGGAATTCAGTGCTAGTTTAAGTTTGGAAGAAACCCAAAAAGAAAGAAAAAAAAAAATGGAAAAAGAAAAAAGAAAAAAAGAAAAAAAAAAGAAAAAAGAAAAAAAACCCAAACTTGAACAATGGGAATTTTTATTGTTCTCATATCTTTCTCCAACTTACTGTCTCATGGCAGACCATTGTCCTCTTGAAAAAGCTTCATGCTACTCACTCACAATACCCCCATTTATTTGCTCTTCCTATTGGAAGAGGTATTTTTAGGGAAAGCTGGTGGTTTTTGTGAGGACATTAGTATGCCATACAACTCGTCAACTTATCTGTGACACTTGAATTTGTAGCTATTCCCACTATCAGAAAAACCCATTTTAAAGACATAAAGATTATTAAAAGCCTTCACTGAAAAAGAATAACCCCGAATTATCCAAATAACCTCAGACAGGCATTTGGAAGTACTGAAAATCTGTCCCTTCCTGAAATAAAATCCAACAAAACCCACCAAATATGTCATAGTATTTCACTGACACTACCACAAAATACTTCAGAAGGCAGCAGCCCTGCTTTTCCACTCGGGACTCAGTGAACACATCCTCTCTTGGCAGACTAGCAAGCCAGTTTATAAAAGGGTCTCCTCTTGCTTCATGAAGTAAACAGGCATTTTATGACCATCACACCCATCACCTATAGCCTATGCAGGGCTGAAAAGAACAGGTCTCCAGTGGCCCATGACCACTCCCAGCCCATTTCCACATGCACACACTTCACAGCCAGGCATCAGCAACAGCCCAGTGTCATCCTCCTCATCTTAATCTTGGGAACTTACTTGTTGGTTTTTCACATTTCTTGCTTTTACAGAAATGCCAGCAAAAAAATAAGTTCTCAGCAATAAAGTTCTGCTTCATTTAGCTGACACTAGTGAGCACAAGAGTGGGGATGGTCAAGACTGCGTTTTGCAACTAGAGTCATTCTACTGGGCTGAAGAACATAACTTCGTAACACAATTAACATTGCTTTTATAGCAACTTCCCCTACCATGTATCAGGAGTTCACCCATTCCAATGTCTGAATTCAGCAGAAAGATGAAAACAAGCATTATGCCTCTCTGTTACCAAATGCAATCCAATTCTTTCCTATCCACTGCACTGGAAAGGCAGTTGAGCAGCAGACTGATAATTGCAGTCATTTGGGGAAAATTCCAACTTAGTTTGCTCTGAAATACAAATGCTAGATCTTGAACTCATGAGTCCACAAAATATGTGGATGCACATTTTGAAGATCTTCTGCCATACCAGTTTCCCACTACAGAAACAGGATCCTGCTGCATATTTCTCTGAGTTGCAGCAATAGGGTTACATGGACTAATATTTTCACACCTTTATTTCCAAGGACTAAGATTAGGGAATTAAGTCAATAAAAATGAGAGTCACTCAAACCTGGGCTACATGAAAAAACAGTCCCTCTTACTGCATTCCAAGTCTGTGGTACTACAGACATTTACACTCATGCTTTTAAAAATCACAAATCATCTCCTTGGCAAACAACTGAATTCAAGAATTAAATTACCACCAAGGACACTGAGAAAAGCATAGGCACTGTTATTTGTGGAATAAACAGCTTGTTAACATGACATCCTTCTCAAACATGGAATGACTCCACACAACAGAATTTTGTGTTTAAATGGTTAGAGATTTCTTCAATTCATGCTACTCGAGAGATAACAGAGCTGACTGTCCACCAGTCTGGAAATTAACCCATCAAAAGAAACAAAAAATCAGTTCATAACTACTATACATCATCTGTGCAAACTGCTGCCATCATTTCTTTATTAGGTTCCATTTCAGAATGTTACTTTCATAATAAACTGACAGAGTACAGTGAGCAATTAGTGAACTAGGCACTAATGGCAATCAGATTACTGAAAAACAAATAACTGAATTAAACCCATAATTGGCAGCTGAATACAGGCAGTTCTCCTGCTGTATCTCAGCAACAAGAAAAAAAAAGAAACAAAATATAGGAGAAAATTAATTTCAGCTTTCAGATGATGGCAGCAAACCATTTTCCTTCAAACACAACCGTGAGAAATCTCAGGCAACAGTCCTTTACTTCTGTCTTTAGAAGGAGCTGCTATATATGAATTTCACAAAAATATATATGGATTATGTATTTATTACAGGTCCCCAAACGTGGACAGCTAGTTGTCTCAGTTGGTAACATGCTTTACAATCAACCAGATTCCTCCAGTTTTGACCAGGATCTGTGGCCATGCCATCCTGATAGTCAGAAGTACAAGCATACATAACCTTCAGCTTTTGGTGCAGTTTCCAAGCTTATTAAACAAGTGTACAGACATGAAATACAAAATAATTTTCCATATGTAAGAACTCCAGTCATTTTCCCCTCTTTTCATTGTACACCCCGCTAACACAGTAAAATGCATCCCACATAATTTTCTAGGGACTACAGTGTTCACAACATAGATGGAAGTCCATCTGACAGGTCAGAGAGCCAAGACGTAAGTCTTTGACAACAAACACAGTGTCAAAGGTATTTAGTTTGGGTCATATCCATTGCAGTTTATTTTCTAGGCACCTGACAAAAATTTACTGAAAATCTGACTAATCCCAGAAAACCAAAATAATATGAATGAATAGATGGAGAGTACAGGACACAACAGTTCCCAGGAGCATCAAACATACAGGCAATTCTATGAAGCTTACTGAATTTGGATGGAGGCCCCAAAGGGACCCAGATATACCAATATGAGCTGCATACATTAAGTTCGAAAGCACAGGGTCTTCTGGATTTCACCACAAAACTTTTTGTTTCACAGATGCAATCAGACCTGTTGGCACTCCCTCCTCCCTCCTTAAGAAATACCAAAACAAAGTCCAAGAGACCTGGGAATTGGTGCACTCTGAATAATGATAAAATGCTTTATATAAGACATTTCTTAAAAACTGACTGTCCAAAAATCTAACAAGATAGGCTATTTTTAAAATTGCAGTACTATATAATGATTAAATCAAAGGTTTCAACTCCTTCAAACAGGGGCAAGTAACTGACATAGAAAAAGGCAAGAAAAAAAAGGCTGGAAAATGTGAGCAAATGATGAAAACCCAAGAAAAGCCAGAAGGGTCAGTTTAACAAAGCAAAGTTTGCATAAGGGGCACAACTTAGAAAAAAGCAAAGGCTCAATATGAAGAATGGCCAGACAATATACGGAGCAGAACAGAGACAACTGATGCAAGTGTAGAAACAGCCAAAAAAGAGGCAGGGACATCCATGCCAGTGACTGCTTGAAAGTATCAAGAAGCAGAACAAGAAAAGGGTTTATATTGGGACTGCAGTGGATTCCTCCAATATTTACCTTCCTGCACTTTCAGCAAGCTTCAAATCACGGCTATGGGCTGATTGTTAGGAAAATCCCTTATTTACGTTACACCTAAGGATGCAGTAAATATCCTAATTTCAGTATGCTTTACTTCACACAGTCAGCTTTGACAAAAGAGTGTAACATTAGCTCTCCTCCATATTTTATATTTTCTCTGCTGAGGTCACAAAGCTACTTGAAATTATCTCAATTTTTCCAGTTTTATAATACAATAGTACCTCAAGTTACCGGTCAAGGTCCCAAAAGAAACCATTCTAGGTCAAGAACGGAGCCCCTGAATTCCTTTTATTAAAATCATCTGTCTGGCAGTAAATAGCCACTGAAATTGCTTGTACATGCAGCTCATGTTCTGAGGACCACTGGTGTGTCACAACATCATATGCCAGCCTCACTCCAGCTACTGAGTATAGATAATAAATGACAGATTCCAGGAGAATATTCAACAATGCACCAGAAATACATGGGTCACTCGTGCTCCTCTTTTGTTATGATCTCAGTCAATGCAAACCTAGTAAACACATTCCCATGCCACAGAATTTTCTAATAATACACCACTAAATTGCTCAGTCTGCTGTCATTATATAGGCAAGTCAAAGACTCAGGGATTACTCGAGTTGCTCACAAAGTCCTGGAATAATTAGAACTGATTTCATTTTTCCACATAGGGAAATTGTTCTGTTTAATCAGTTAAAAAGTTTTGTTAGAAGTGCCGATATTTTACTGTCACATTTTCTGACATGCTCTTCTATCGATGCAGTTTTATTACAGATGGCTTTGACGTGCCTGACAATATTAATAAAGATGTGACACGGGTGTATGTTATCAAACAAACACACACAGGACTGCGTGCCAAAAGATCTACATTTTGACACTGGCTGCCTGGACACTGAGCGTAACTGCAGCGGAGAAAATAGTTAGCAGCAGTTCTTTGAACACACAGCTCTCTAAGAAATGATTTGTAGAGGAAAAATTGTAATTAGTCTTCATGAGTACGAATTATGTCCTCTGTTCTACTTCCTGAAAAAAAAAAAACCCTGAGGAGTAACAAACACATCAAAGAAATACGTGGGCTTTGAAAGAGGTAGGTGCCTGCCGCATCTTCCTCCCGCATTGCGGAAACCGTCACGACAAAAGAACGAGTGGACAGGGTGCCTGTGGAACCACAGCCCCACAACCATGCCTACAAGGTTACCGGCAGCAGGACCACAGGCAGCTAAAAATGCTGCATCGAGATTTGTGTCTCAATTTGCTCTTTCCTGCCAATTCTCTCCATTAATAGAAAGCCCTTTATGGAAAGGTGGGGATTTATGTCGTCACAGGGCACATCACGCTACTCCAGTAAATACCTGACTAACTTACGAGGTACTGCCCTGCCAAGAGAAGAGCTACCAAGGATGGAAACCAATTAAATCTCATAGAAGAACCGGCTACATAGCAGAGAGTCCAGGATCTTGCATGTCTCCCCAAGACTCACCCACCACCTTCTTACACTGACATTAAGCCAGGCTAAGAAGTCCCATCCCAGCCCACACTGCTGTGGAGATGCCCTCAGACCTTGGCAACAATTTTGTTACCTTCCTTTCTCTCCTGCCAGATAGGTGGCAGAGAGGAGCAATTCTGCAACAGCAAAAATCAGAAGACGTGGATCATTTACAACCCCTGTAACCTCAGATTTGGTGAGACGAGGTGTGACTGCAGAGGAGTAGTCATTTCATCCTGACCCTCCATGCAAATACAGGCATCACAACACATGCATAAGGGATTTTATTTTTTTTAATCAGAAAACAAATGATACTGAAAACAGGCTGCACATCTATGTATTTTTTCCTCTGCATTATCCAAAATTCCAAAATTACTTAATCTTCAATACCTCCTGAAAGTCCTACTTCCCTTTTCTGTCCTACTTCCGATGCTCCTCAACCTGATTTCACATCACAAGCAGTACTACTGGCACTAATCCTCCACCACGCCCTTACCCCACCACTCCTTTACCTCAGCCTCCAATTTTGAGAGGGCTACTTTAAGAAGCAGGTCATTCAAGGACTGCTTTCAAATGCAGTCATTTTCAACAGTACATAGATTAAACAAAAGTTGCATTATCCCTCAGTAATAATTCATTGTCTTCTGTATCTAACAGGATTCTTATGCTGCTTGCCATAGCTCTTGTCACTGGAGTTCACCCCATTTTGCTGCTCACTTGCAGAACAGACTGCTACACCGTAGTGGAAAAGTGTATTGAGCCACACAAAGCTGGTATACATTAGCTTTTCCAACTTATGCTCATTTTTGACGAGTTAAAGCTTCCCCAAAAATCATACCTGGATCAAACACAGTTGTTAGCATTTCCTGATCCTAACAGTAGTACATGTTATGAAATACAGCACTTTAAGATGCCCTAAGTCACTCATTAGGCTTTCCTTTTAGATCAATGTTCAGAATTTCCCTTTTTTTGTTTTGGTTTTTTTTTGTTTTGTAGAAGAAAGCTCTGAATTTTTCCTAAAGGAACAAAACCTGAAAGCATGAAAGTCAGACCTTCTCACTTCAGATTTCATGGTTTATAAAGCACACGAATTATAAAGCTATCAGACATTTCCCGGGCTTACATTAAAACCTGTAGTGAGCCTTTAGAGTGGACCAATTTATTTGATGTGTTTCTCTTAAAGCTTTTATGACACCATAAACATTTCTGACTCCATGACAAATACTTTATAATGCATTAAGCAGACTCGTTTAAACTGTTCTAAATGTTATGCCCATGGCAATGTATTTAGAAACTGAATAGTCACTTGAAAATGGGAAAAACCTCAAGGTATAGTTTGAACCACTGCAATTTATTACTTACTTTCATGCACTTCAAATAAAGTTCAGTGGCACAAACACCCAAAAAGCACAAAGTAGGCATATTCTTCAGAAGAACATCATGCTGTACTTACTTCGCATGAGAGCATCAACACCACTGAAGTTTGCTCCCTTTTAAAACTTCCCATTCAATCAAACATACAGTTGAATACTTCATGATAATTAATAATAATTTAAATGTATTTATAAATTGCTCCTAATCACTGCAGTTTATCTTCATCAGCTTCATTCTACTGAGAAGCCTTGCCACCTCTCTTTATGCAAGAACAAATTGTGGTAACTTTCCTCACAGTAAAAAAAGCATTACACCACGAGAAGCTCTGCAGGTCACCATACCCAAGATGCATGCACTCCCTGGGAAGAAAAGCAGCACAATCTGACTCTGCTTTTTAATGATGAAAATTTATAAAATGCTTTCTATACTGAAGGCACAGGAAGACTTTTAACTCATGAGGCAATAAAAATACAAATACTGCAACAGGACTCTTTACTGATGAAATTATTAGCTGTTCAGGCATGCTTTCGATGACAGAGTTCAAATCGTAGAACATAAAACTGGCTCTGATGATTTTATGAATCCAGTTAAAATCACTGCTGCATGGCTGTAAAAATAGGGACAAACAGAAGCCTGAAAGCGGTGATTTGTATATATTTGATTTTTATGTTTTAGCATAGATTGCAAACAGAGACAAAAACTTTGAGAAATCAAAAACCAGAGCATTTAATTGTGGGGGAGGGGTGTGGGAGTAATTTCTGGATGTTTTCTTAAATTTTTTTTTTTTTTGTCACACCACCCTGCTGACCATTTAAGCTTTCTTTTGACTTGAAGGCATCCAATTTTCGAAAAAGGCAGTTTTATCAGTTGGAAGTTGTTACTAAGCTTCTAGAATTTTAACACAGGCGCTGTATAAATAGCTCGTAAATAAATCATGGTATTGTCCAAGACTGAATTATGAATATAGCAGAAAGCACTGAATTACACAAATACTTTTACAGGACTTTGCTTTTTCATGGTACTACTTTGTTATCTGTGACTCTTGGCCTTAAAAGATCAAGATCAGGCATCTGATCTGATTCGTAAGTGTCCCAATTTCCCTGTGACAATTTTCTTTCACTTATAAAAATGCACTTCTCACCTTACATACTTCAGCATATGCTACGTGAATGTCTGCCCTAAAAACAGCCTTACATGGTTACTGCCTCCATACATTGCCAGTAACTAGAAAGTACTCTAAACCCCGCTTCATAAAGTCATTGGATATCCAAATCATATATTTCAAATTCCCAGCTGTCACTGCCTAACTATGCCTTCTGCATTTCAGCTTAGTCATGATATATGACATTATCACTCACACTCCATATCTTCCTTCAGCACTAACCAAGCGACCAATTTAGTACTTCTTTTGACCATGTTTACCACAGCTGCAATTAGTTCATCTAAACAGTCATCATGAACTCACTCTTGTAAAAAGCAATTTTGTTTACTCCTTGTTTATGTATTTCTCTCTGTATTTAGTCTGCTTTTTCCTCTAAGTAACAGGGAATTTGCATGTAATAGCTGGGGAAAAAAGGACAAAAAAAGCAATGTATCGTTTTCATATACCAACTCATTACCTATTTAGGACTCTGTAATGATAGAAAACAGTTTAAAGATCCCACCGTGTGACTAAGAAATTGTACATTTGAATTAAAGGAAACCTGTTCCACAACAACTTCTTCCAGTGATGCAAAAAGAAGAGTACTGATGGTGGATTACCTGAAAACTTGGAAACTACAACAGTGAAAAAGGGTAAACCGGCAACATTATGAGCAGGCAGAAGAGGGCAGCTGTGGCAGGACATTATGGAAGTGTTTGACTGGGGCATTTTTCCTAAAGGTGACAGAGCTTCAGTGCTCTTCCCCTGGAATTAATCAAATTCGTAACTCTGGACTGCCTATGCCACACACTAAGCATTAACACAAATTATTTACGTGCTCTCGTAAGCTAAAATAAGCTAAACATAAATGCATACAGGGAGCACTCTTACACAGAGTCATTGGCAATGCATCATCCAACTTGCCTACTGTAAATATTTCTCACCATATGAGAAAACATGAAGTCTAAAACTAGAGCTACTTCACACATCTAAGCAACCGAAAAGTCCTACAACTAAGCAGTTTGGACCTTCAGGGATCAGTGAGAACTTACTTGGCAAGAACCCATCATAGATGTTAGTTATTTAAAAAAAAAAGTTTTAATTAACACATAAAGTATTACAGTTTTACAGCATAATGTCTTTTTTTTATTTCTCTAATAAGCTCTGTGTGTGTGTGTGTGTGTGTGTGTGTGTGTGTGTGTACACCAGCATACTCATGCAAGCCAAGAGTGGCTGTTATTTCCGATTAGGGTTTAAGCCTCCTTCTTAAGAAAGACCCCAAGAAAAACATATCCTGCCCACAACAGTAAGCAGTATGTCTACACGAATTTATAGGCAGGTTGAATTTATTAAAAAAAAACAAAAAAACAACAATAAACCCAGACATGAGTCATTATTTGCACTTGTTCTGAAGTTACTTCCTTGCTAGAAGGGCTTACCATTAAATTACTAGGTACAAACAAAATACTTTGATAGTTACATACAAACATGTAAATTTATTTACATCTACATGTTTCTCCAATTCAGTATTTCATGTATCAAGTGTAAAAATCAGAAAACAAAACAGACACCAGCAATTAATCAGGGAGACTTGTCATCCAGGGGTGACCCAGTTATAAGCCTGGAGACCAGAATAGGGCTCACTTGATGACTGTCAAAAACTAGATGCATAACCTCACATGGTTTGCATAATTTATCCGCAATTCAATTTACCCAGCCTTAATTGGGGAAAATCTAACTTACCTGGATTGCAGTTTGTCATCAAAATAGAAAGTGTCCTAGAAATGCATGTTATCACACAGATATTCATATACAGTATTTTAAGTCTTCAAACTCAAGTGCTTTCCATTGGAACGTACAGAGTCTTTGCCATGTATTACTTGTTTGATGAATGTTTCAATCTTCTAGAAGAAAAAGGGACCCATTTGCTTGACTTACTACCTGCTAAGAACATTAATACAGAACTTCAAATCTAGTAAATGAATAAGCAGGGGACAAATGGATTTTGCAATTTTATTGCACGATAGTTACATCACCTCTCAACTGGCCAATCTTTAATGAAATTTTTGAGAAGAGATTACTTAACACAAATAGCATTTCCTTTAAATAATCACGTACCTTACAAACGGTCTTTAAAATTTATCAAGGAAATTAAGCTGGGAGCACTCACTGGACCAAGTCGCTCATTTGTGAATAGTCCCTATAAACAAGGATTTGCCAGTCTGCCAAAATAATTTTCCTAATCTGAAATTAACACCATCGAAACTGGTAACACCATTCAATGCAAGTCACAGATCTTGTATGTTATAAGCAGAGGGCTGTTATCATCAGCTGCTGTAAGTCTACACTGTTCTTAAAACCAATGAAACTACATCAATTTACAGCTGCAGAAAATTTGTCCCTGCGTTTGTCTTTGGCACTGATAAAACCATAGAGCCAATTTTAAAGCTCCCACTGACTGCACTGAGACCAATGCCTACAGGAGGCAAGACAGACCGTAAGTAAGCCATCCTAGAATTAGCATACTTCTCTTCCTGCCCCCCCCCCCCATTCCAAGTTTAAAGTTAGTTATTAAAAACCATAACCTGCGAGAAAGTCAAGACCGCAGCGGATTTTAAAACTTCTTAGGTTTCTTTTATGTACTCCCAGAAATTCTTTTTAATAACAGTGATTTATCAGGCCAAGTCCAGTTACTGCAATCATGCAAATAACCCCAGTAAAGCCCACAGAAAAAGCAGCACCATCAGGAAAACATGATTTGGCCCACAGTTTTATGCCAACAGGATGAAGTTTCAAAGTTACTTTTGCACTTTTTTCTCCCTGAGAACTATAATTACACCTGTGTTAAGAGACTCTTTGCAGTTCCTCATCACCCTTATGTAATTTTTCCTTCACGGGTACGATGTGGTGCAACACTTGTCTGAGCAATCCTCACTTGTACACTTAGCCCTGGGGCAGTCAAAAGGACTAGCACATAGCAGAAAGAAACAATTGCTTGAAAAAGGATTTTGCAGGAGGGGTAACTCAGCTGTTTCTTAGACCACCATCCTGTAAAACTGCAGACAACACAGAGAAAATAGAGTGTTTCACAGAAGACATCTTTAATCAAGGCGAGTTTCTCTACACGGTTCCAAGTGCATGAATTCTTGCAAATAGCTAATAAACACATTTCTGACTACAAGTACACTGAACTGAACAGGGCACTTTTCAAAAGTATCTCCACGCAGCTTGCCAAGTGGCATCCACTGTAGTTATCTATAGGTATTCTCCTTTACACTTCGCAAGAGTTTACAGCCGCTTACATTCTGTGAGCATTGCATGCAACAATGATTTTTAGTATCAGCTGAATTAACTTTTAACTGCAAGGAATAAAAACTCAAAACTCCCGCTTCAGGAGACTACCAGTAAGCATGTAAATAGAGCTAATAATAAAAATCGGTTATCACAAAAATATTTAATAATTTTTAGGATGTTCCTTAGCGCTACTCCACTATGAGATACTTCACTATTAAAAAAAAATAATAAAAACTAAAATAGTACATTCTTCAACTCAAGCATACCCACACAGAATCAGATTTATCAACAGCACAAAATAATCTATCTAGTTTGCTTCATGCAACTTCTGAAAAGAACTCTTAAAAAAAAAAATCATCCTAGACACAAAACTCTTCAACTTAAAATCACCTCATCAATCGCCTTTCTGCACAGCTGCATTTTCTTTCATTAATGTAATAGAAATATTTGAGGGATTTCCGTTTTTACCTTTGCATTTTTCCTTTTCCAGTATCCATAACCAATCATCGCTCTGCTCTTCCATTATGCTTCGTATATTGCAGAGTGAGAAGCATCTTCATTAAATAGTATTAAAAATAGAACACACCCGATCTCCCCACCGGAGCATGCTCTGACAATGCTGATACCACAGCTCTCAAGGTAACCATGCCCAGCTGGGAACTGAGAGGCAAAGTCAGTGCGAGATTAGCAATTTGCAAGCCCAATTGTGCACACAAACTTGCCTCGATCCGTGACGAAGACTGCTAAAACAAAATCAGCGTGCAGTTAAATTATGCGAACGAAAAGTTGCAGATCAGTTTACAGTACGGTTTTGGTTCGGGTTTGGTTTTTTGTTTTTTATTTTTTTTTTTTTACCCCCTCCCCATCACCCTCAGCTTCAATTGCTTTGTACTTGCCTAAAATATACATATGCCATTTAGAAGAACGCGCACCGGGCATGCATCTGGCTCAGCACTGCAATGGCAGAGAAGTCAAACAGGTGATGCACAGACACTTGTGTCGCTCTCTAATGCTTGTTTCCCCTCCCGGCACATTTACAGCGAAGTCACACGGCGGCGGGATGAGTTTTAAGCAAAACCGCACACACCTGGAAGCGCACAGACACACCTAGCACGTAAAAATGCACCCGGAATCTGAGCGTGTTCCCCCCGCTGGCTGACACGGTAAATGAAGGCAAAATAAATAACAGCAATTAAACAAGGCTGCGCAATGGCTGCGCTGGATGAGCACGTCGGGGTTAGATTTGCAAGCGATATCGTTTGAGAAGCACACACAAGTAGGCAGAATACACCAAGCGGAGTAACATGAACTGCTTTTTGTGAAAACAGGACACCTAACAATACGGCTGTAGCTCCCGGACTGTGATCCTCCTCCACTACATGCAAAAAGAGATGCTAAGGAAGCATCAAGTAAATCTGTTGCCCTCACGTCGCCACCCTTTAGAACAATGCCAGTCCAAGCAGCCCAGGCTTGCCCTCCAGCAAACACGGCTTTGAAAGCGGATCCCGCGATGCTGTTCACAAATCGGCGAGTAAAAGTTGAGATTTTCTTAAGAGTTTGAGCCATTTTAGCTTAAATGACGGCTAGGAGGAGAGCGATCTCCCCCCGCAGACCCCCTCCCTGGCGCTCGTCTCCCCCGCCCCAGCCCGGTCCCCGGCCACCGGCCACCTCACCTCCGCGCCCGACCCCGACCCG